>JAXQQM020060465.1:0-47392 GCA_034641835.2 Pinus albicaulis | reverse complement strand
ATGCAGAAAATACTGATTCACCCCCCCCTCTCAGTATTTTTCCCAACACTCTTTTCAGGCCTACGAAAATCCTTGATTTCGGCTGCGCAGGCGCCATGGTTGCGTCCCTTTCTTACGACAAAAAGAGTCACCCTAACTCATCACAACCATTGGTGCATTCTGTTCATGTACTTGAAGATCCATGAATAGAATTGTGGATGGATCGATTTATTGGGACATTTTGAAAACACATGACCAGATGCTCTTGCTGTAAAATCAGATTGACACAGTTTTGGGTAGATGCTTGTAGCTCATTTTGACTGTGCAAGAAACCAGTGAGCCAATGCAACCATGTAATGATTGTCGGCACAAAAATTGCATTCACATGCTGTCATATTGTACAGAGGACATCATAATTTTGAAATATATTTTGCTGAAAGTTTTAGAAATACTTACCAACGCATCAAAATCATCTTGAAACAGTCTACAGAGATCTTGAAATCGAGAAAGGGAAGGTGCATACCGTTTAGACTCCAACGAAATTTTGGAACTGAACAGGCCAATTAGTCGGTGTTGGAGTCTAAAAGCGAGGTTGTACATTCGCAGGATGAGCACGTAGGCTGTGGCGATCTCCCACAGCACCATCTCTTTCTCTTTCGAAGTGTATTTAGATTCTCTGCTTTATACGAACTATGGAAGGCCCTAATGAACCAGAGAGGGTCAGCCTTGCTCAGCTAGCAAGAATAGCTAGAAGATCGATGTGCACAAACTTCAAAGCCCAGCCACCTCTCCGAACCAGTGAAAAAATGGGGCGAATCACTCTAACCCCTTCCTCCGATCCTGTAAATCCAGGCGAATGCCATGGAAATCTGGAAAATCTGGGGTGAATTTCATGTTTCCAGATTTGTGCGCCCTTTTTTTGGTGGGCTAATAGTTAATAATTAATTATTTTTAAAATATTTATTGGGCTAACTTTATTAAACTATAAAAAGTGGGTTTTATATAAAAAAATTCGCCCTAATAAAATTTAAAATCCCTTAAAATTCGCCTTTGGGCTAAAATTCGCCCCTAAAATTTTCCCTGATATATAGGTGTCATATGATTTCAAGTCTTCATAGCTCCAAGAAAAGACATCCTAGAATTCTCTCACTAATTCAACATATTTTAGTTTTTGGTCAGGGGGCAAAGATTTAGATAACTTTATTATTTTCCAATTTTCTTCAGTCCCCAAGTTATATTACTCAATATCAGCTTTCAATGGTTCCATCTTAGGTTTTTTTGGAATATCATTAGAATCAAAAAGATCTTACAGAGGAGTTAATCCTTTAGGAAAATGATTGTATTCTAAGTTAATGACCTCTGATTCTCCTTCCATAATCTCATCAACATCCATTTGTTTAAGGTCCTGCATTTCTTTGTTGGTGAACTTTGTTGGATGAAGCATTTGAATTGCACTTTTTTATGAAATGTCTGTTTCTGGCTCATTTGTTTAATCAAATTCAATAACTGCATCTTCTTCTATGTCACTGTTAGAAAATTCTTTGTCTAAAGTTAGGAAATTGTTAATCTGCTCATCACTTGCAAACACTTGCCAGCTCTTAAAATTGTCAAATATGGCTGGCGTGTGTCTAATCACAGCTGTGAACTGATGATTTGGTTCGAATGGTAATTTATAGGTGCTGGCAAACATTGCCAGACTATGGGCGTGCAAGTTTTGATTTCTTGGGATTTTCGCAAGCTAAGCTTGCAGAAAAGTATTGAGTATCTCTACAACTGTTCCTCTATATTCTCTCAGTCTAGGATCATTTGTTAGATAGTGTCCTTTGATCTGTTGAATGATTAAATCAGAATCTCCTATGACAGATACTCTAATTGCTCCTAATCTTTTGACAAGTTTAAGACCTAGCAAAAGAAATTCAAATTCTGCCATATTATTGGTGCACTTAAAGTTTAATCTATAGGCATGGCCTTGAAAATGATCATTTTCAAGGTTGTGCACCCAAACTCCTTCTCCTGCTCCTAATTTTTTAACTAAACCATCAAATTCTAAGTGCCAAAGAATTTCATGTTCATAATTGGTATCGGGAGTCTCAGGAACTTTTTTAACAGTGAGATCTATTTTTTTACTTTCTTCTGATTTCTCTTGGGTATCTGATATTTCATTCTCTTCAAAGATTTCCTGGATTTGAACACTAGATTTTTCATTTGTAATTTATTTTGGTTTTGCTGCTGGAACTTCTAATTCAGTGGGAGGATAAATTTCAACATTATAAAGAATGAATGAACCCATATCAGAGTGTACTGAGTAGATGGAAATTTTTTTGGGTTTCTCCTGACTACTGATTGCATATTTCATTAAAGTTTCTCTCTATAGTTTCTTTGGGTGTCTGAACATTGAAATAGTAGCGTATGACATGTCCAATTGAAGAGATCCTTGAAGTTTTGCACCCCAAGATCTAGACAATAACATGCCATATTTTGGAGGAATATCTGCTACTACTATGTCCATCAAGATTGTTTTTGCAGGATATTGAACCAGCGAAACACACAAGTCTTTGATTAATCCTAAACATCTCACCTGACTTGAATCAAAAGAAAAGAGATCTTTTTATGGCCTAGTGAAATCTAGGTTTAATTTCTCCATTACAGATTTGGGCATTAGATTGTGAGATGCCCCGGAATCAAGGATGGAATTATGAAGTATTTTATCATGTATGTTTAAACTTATATAGAATGGAGGAGTTCCTCCATTAACTGGTTTTCCATTTACTTCAGGGCCAAAGATTAATTTAGGTTGATCATCAAAAACATTTACTGAGTCTTCACTTCCAGTGATCTTGAGTGATCTATTGGTTTGACTTCGGTAGACATCATGTTTAGCTAATTCAGACAATGGAACAACTATTTTTAATTTGCATACTTTAGCCTCCAGATTAAAAGGTTTCTTAGTCTGAGTTCTTTTATTTCGGAGAGTTGGATTCTCTTTATCTTCTGTATTTTTCTCCTTCTCAGGAGTGGGGTTGTGGGCTGAGGTTGTTTCCAAATCAACTTCTGGAGGTTCCTCTACATTTCCTTTGGGAGGAAGAGTATTGGAAATTTTTCTGTTATTAGGTTGATTATCGGATACATCTTCAATAATTGGGTTAGCAGGATTAGGATCTAATCTAGAAATAATATGTACAGGGGTAGTATTGGTTTTACCTTTGAGGGGCTATTTTGTAACTTTTTGTTTATGGGTTTCAGGGACATCAATTCTTCTTCTTCTCAGATTATATTGCTTGTGGACTTCATAAATGGTTGTATCATATCCCTCCTTGAAGTCAAATGATTCTCATGACTAAGTTTGGAATTGTTTCAGAATGTGAGCTTCTTGATCCTCTTGGGTCAAGAAAACTTCCTGTTCGTTATTGCGTCCAGCTAAGTTGTTTATTTGAGTATCTTCTGTTGGTTCATCAGAATTTGAGGCTTCAACATAATTTTCCTAGAATGGGGGCCTAATGTTTTGGTCAGGACCAGTATTTCTAGTGTTTTGGTTTTGGTTCTTTCTGAAATTTGGATTTCTCCCAGTATTGCTCAGTTGACCATCCCAAGGAGATTTCCTTTCAATTGTTTCTAATCTATCTCCTAGCCTTTCAATTCCTTTAATAATAACATCCAGTTTATGTTCAAAGGTTGAGGGTTATTCTTTTAATGGTATCCTCCTTTCACTTCTGGCTTTAGTTCGTTTGGATATCAGGTTGGCTTCAACACTGACAGCTATACTTTTCATATCTTCTAAGGTCTGAGGAGATCTTTCCCTGAGCTGGTATGCCATATCATAATCAAATCCATCAGGGAATTTGATTAATGCTAAATCTGGAGGAGGTCTGAGGTTTTGAGGGATAGCATTGTAAACATTATTGAACCTAGTGCAGTAATCTTGCATAGTTTCTTGTGTTCCTCTCTTCAGGTTTTCACATTCTGATAGGATTTGGAGAGGATCTTTCTTCTTTTCCCATATGTTTAAGAATTTTCTATAAAGAGCTTCTGGGTCATTGATACTGTTTGTAGGAAGAATTCTAAACCAGGTTCTAAATTCTCCAGTCATAATTTGAACAAATATTCTCATTCTTACATCATTTGCATCTATTTCATATATTTCAAAATAATCAATCATTTTTTTAGTATGCTGTTGTGCAGTGTAAGTACCAGAACCATCAAATGGAGTGATTTTACTTTGGTAGTCTTGGGGCATAGCCCCTGGATTGGATGGTAATACCAAAGGAGCATATCTGTTTTCCATTGCAGTAGGTAGTGATGAAATAACAACCGAAGTTGATCTGGGAGTGATGGATGGAGGGGTAGAAGGAGTGGTTTGAGGTTGAGATGTTTGAGGAAATGTTGATGAACTTGGAGAGGCTGTAGTGATCACAGAAAGATTTGGTGTTCTTTCAGAGGTAAGCTCAGATTGTACGGAGTTCCGCAAATGTTTTTCAAGATGTGAAGTAACAAATTCAAGTTGTAAATCTTCAATAAATACTGGGTCTTGAACCAAATGGTCCAAATTAGATTTAGAAAAAGTTACAAATAAGAAGTTTCAAATTGCTCATCAAAAGGTTCGTCCTCAAGGTAAATCCACTTCACAGGACATGTTATTGATCTATAGAGAGGCCAAAAACTACCAGAACTCTCTTTTCTCTCCTGTGTCCGAAGAATTTTGGGGATCAGATTAGGATTTTCAAACACAGGTGGTGGATTTGGATCAGGATTAGCCCTAGTGTAATGAGTCCTTTTTGAAGCCAGGCTTCTAGGTGATTTTTTTTTTTTTTTGTCTAAATGGAATGAACAATACAACTTCAACAATTTCTTTAAGAGGTTTTAGATATCAAATTTGAATTTTCTTAAAGATTTATTTGACTAGAGGAACTGATCAAGTGTTTGAAACCGGATGTTCAGTTCATAAACTAGACCGGAGATAGACTGAAGCAGCTTTCATTTACTTATGCAATTGCAAAGCAAGAGCAGTTCAAAGGCTACCTGGCTAACTTCAGACTCCGTCTGTAGTTTATAAAGTAAACAATAGTAACAAGAAATTATTCAGGTCCCCAGTGGAGTCGCCAATATGTTATCACTCATATTTTCCTTGAAGTTGTTGAGAAGAGGAAAGGGGTCTGACGTAACCACAAACCAACTTTTAGGTATAGAATCTAGCCAATCTGTACCCAGAGAGGGCTCTCTCTTTAAGTTTTAGCTTTTTTTTGAAAGATATTAGGCTAGTTATGGGATTTTAGGGATTTTGATTGTGTTTGGGTGATGGAATTCAATAGCAAAGAAATAGGACTAAATAGTTTAGGAAATTGGGCTAATGGAGTCAAAGAAAGATGGCTTAACTGGATTTAGTTTCTTAACAAGGGATGGTTTCACAGGGCAAGGTAATCAAATAGGGAATAATTAAAGATCTAAAATGAATGGAATGGACTCGAAATGGGTGAATGGAAATTAAGAATCCTTCAACATATTCGAAAGAGGGAACTTGAATGTTTATTAATTAAGGGCAATTAAGAATTCTTTATCAAATAATCAGAATGAATAAAATAGGAAACAAGAGCAATTAAGAATTCACTATCCATACCAGTTCAGAGGAAAAAATTAAGAATAACAACGATTGAAAACAGATTACACTCAAGCCCTTTATGAATTATTATTTTTCGTTTATCATTGAGATATGAAACATAGATGATATAATAAACAAGTATAAAGCTTTAAAACATAAGAGATAGGAGACTTATTGATCCGGTGTCTGACTCAAGAATCCTGTGAAAAGTCCTTTGCATCCATTCTTTATCCAGCTAGCCATGCGAAATTTTTCCAACAACACTTTATTCCAAAATAATCAATATTACAACAAAGTCTAAGAATCCACCCCTCTCAATACTCTAATTGAGGGAGTATTTATACAAAAAAATATAAAAAATATCTCCTAACAGAGTGAGATATATTTAGGATGACTCATGAATACGTTACAAGAAAATAGAGACAGATAGTCTCGTAGATAGGAGAAGAGAAAAACCGATGTTGTGATGTTCCTATTTTTATGAATGTGCTGGAGGCAAGCCCTATGATTTGGCTTGTTGTTGTCTTCTTTGGTAACTCTGTGTTGGCTGCTCTATTTTTACTGACACTCTTTATCTGTACTGATACACTTTGACCTGTTTGATCTCTGTTTATCCTTTTTACCATTACTTACTGTAGTAAATAATCAAAATTCATCCAAGGATATTTTTACAAAATGTCCAACATATCTTCCCACCATTGTGCTTCTGGTATTCTAATTCTTTGAAGCTTTCTTAGGGTCTCGTCAGTTTCTTTGTATATGAAAAAAGTAGGCTGAATTGGAAATAAGTTTTTTACCTCATGTTTGAGATAGAATAAATTTTCCAGACTGTCATAAATAATTTTTCCTGTAGGTAACGCTTTTGCTGCTGATGAATTTGTCGATGGACTTGCCTAGTTTTTTGCATACTTATTCAATTTTTCAACATAGCTTTGATGACTCATTAGTTCATCATGAGTAACTAAAGGACTTGGCAACCCTTTATTTTGCAAAATATCAAATATTTTCATAAAAGCATTGATTTCTTCCTGCATATCATAACATCTTCTTTCTAAGTTTTGCATCAGATTTCTTTTTGTAAAAACCTTTTTTACCTCCAAAATTGTCCCTGTTCTATCTTGAATGCCCAGCTCTTCAAGGTGATATTTGTTCTTGGTATTTAAAAACTATATGAGCTTGCTGGCTTCTTCAGGCATATTTCCTAATTCTTCCCTTGCCTTTTAAACTTCTTCTAGAGCCAATTTAACTAAATCATTTTAATCATACATTATTTGGATTGATGGCCAGACATCATCTATTGATTGAATGATGTTGTCCCAAAGAATTTCCTTGATTTATTTGAAATGTTTTTCCAATGTGAGATCCTTTCTAATGCTTTCACCAATTTTTCTAACCTATTGATCTCTCTTGTTTTTTCTGCAGCATTTATCTTTGAGAGATCATAATTTTGTTCCAAGGTAGTAAATTGTTCCTTTTCTTTCTAGAGTTATGTAACTTGGAGCTTCAATTCTTCCATTGATTTTATTAATTCCTTAGTGCTCAAATTGACATTATTGCCCTGTACTAGTCTTGCCGACTGCCCTGTTGTTGTTGTACTTGTGACTACTTCTATTATGGATGCTGGGATGTTTGGTGCTACTTTTGTCCCAAGTTGAGAAGAACCTGCTGTTGAGACTTCTAGTATCACGTTGGGAGGCTGAGAGGTCGACTCTCCCTGCTTATCCTTTAATGATTTTTCAAGTTCTTGTTCAGTCTCATTCAGTTGCTCATTAAGTTTTAAGAGCAAATCCATCAGTTCTTCTTGTTGGGAAAAATACTAAGAGGGGGGGTGAATCAGTATTTTGAGCTGACTGAAAATTTTTTTACTTTTTCTTTGAGCATATTTACATACGCGGTTTTTATGCGCTGAACTAGCGTATGCACGCGGAAATACAGAAGGAAACTAGTGTATACAGATTTATCTTTTAGATTTAGAGAATTTCTCAGGAACAGTCTTTTAAACAGATTTATCAGTTATGAATAAGGCTAGATAACAGAAGTTATGAGCAGTAAACAACAGTATAAAGCATCACACACATGAACACCAATATTTAAGGTGGAAACCCAATTCGAGAGAAAACCACCGCTGTCGTCGTCTCTAGCTTCAATATTTATTATATAGAAAACCTTTTACAACATTGTACTGATGCAGACTTATACCAGTACACGGGCTTCTACCTGCAGAAGGCTGCAACCTTCTCTCATTTTCAACTGCAACTGGAAGGGAGCTCCAACCCCCTGATCTTGTTTACTAGCCTCTCCTGGAAGGGAGCTTCGACCCCCTGATTTCAACACAAGCTTCTACTGGCTGAAAGCTTCTACTTTCATACTGAATGCTTCAAACCTCAGGTCCACTGCAAACCACGTTTCATCAATTTTCATACTGGATCAAAATAGCTTCAATACAAACTCTTAGCATCAACAACCATACTTTTCCCAAAACTTCAATCAGAACAATAGGATCACTGTAACCAGAACATCAGAAATAACCTAGACTTCAAAACAAATATGCAGATACAAACTCAACTTTGAGCATTCATCAATTCAGATAGCATACGCTACTTATCTTTACTGAAGCCGCGTGTATACGCGCTTTCCTTCTCACCAACCTGTGTATACCTCTATGCATACTATTTTTCATATCATGAAATGCATACGCCACTTCTCTTCACCGAAGCTACGTGTATATGCACTTTTCTTTGTATCAACCTGTGTATACTTCTGAGAATACTGATTTTCAGAATGTGATCAATCTTAGATTTAGATCTAAGGCTTTCAGTTAGACACCTTCTCAGCAATGCAGAACCTTTAGACAGTCAGTCAGGTTTAACCATGTTTTCTCACTCATTGATTATATTTGTTCATTATCAAATCAGCAACATACTTCATATTCAATCAACCCAAAACTTCAAGTAGACTTCATTGAGCAATAGCAGAGAGAAAACAGAAATCACAGAAGTAATATCTGTAAATAAGCTTCAGAAACCCTAACTTCCATACACGCTTTTTATTAGGCGAACCCGCATATATACGCGCTTTTACCAAGACACACTAGTGTATAGATCTGTAAAAGATAAACTTTGCATAACAGACCAGATCTATAAACTTACCCATATTTCTTCAATTTCTTCATCAAACTTGTGCCAAGTCTTCATCATTTCTTTTGCAGATCATCCTAGAGATTCATCATTTCAAGATCTAGAGATCTTGAACCTTCATCATATCCATAGGTGCATCATAGATTCAGATCTATCAATTAAGAACATAGTTCAACCATGCAGATATCTCTTAAAGAGATTTATTTATTAACAACCCTTGCACTTGCACACCTTGCACTATGATCCTCTTCTCCTTATATAGTTTTTAGCCTTTACCAATACCATGAGCCAAAACCACACAACTTCTGATGGTATTCTTGGACGGAATCAAATAAACCATACAACGTTGAATACTGTGTGCCAAAACCATGGTAATGCCCCTTGGATAATTTTGGAGCACAAAATGGGATACACGACTTGGGTCGTACTTATCCGCGTGCATACGTGACTTGGCCTTTACAAACTCGCGTATACATTGTGACATATTATATTTATCATTTCTCTGGCACTTACTGGAATTATTTTCTCTGTCACATCTGAACTGAACTGTAGATACATCATTCTTACATCTGTAACACATAGGTTGCTATCCAAAGACAACTCAGCAAGTCAGTTTCCATCAAGGATAGCTTCTTCAAGTAGGTTGCCATCAAGGACAACTCATTGCATCATATTTCCAACAATCTCCCCCTTTGGACTTGATGGCAACCATGACTAGAAATATATTCAGCAACAACATTCTCCCCCTTTGACATCAAGGGCAAAGGGTAGATCAAGATTCTTTGTACCGACAATACCATGCTCCCCCTGAGATCATGTTGCATCTTCAAACATAATTTTTTTCAATGAATATATGACCTTTCCTATCACCAAGGACTCATACTTACATCAATGATCCAACCAGTGGATTTACATATGTGACTCAAGTACCCAACCAAGTGGGTTTACACATTTTTGACTCAACTACCCAACCAAGTGAGTTTACGAAATTGAACAAGTCCTTACATGACTGAATATTACAATTTTACATCATAGATCTCAACATGACCTTTTTCATCAAATTACAAAAATGACTTATACAATCAAGATCAAATATTCTCAATTATGAGATCAGACTACAACAAATAATTAGAATGCCAACAATGCATCCTTTCCACATGACCAATGCTCCCCCTTAGCCTGTGCATCCTGAACATCAAATCATCAAGGCATCTTCATCAGAAGCATTAGAGAATGAAACAAAAGTATGAGAGCCGGAACATCACCAGAGATACCCAACAACACCACAGCTGTGCTGAAGCATGCTGACCTAGAAAAATTTTGTCAGAAAATACCCATACGCGGTTTTTTGTGTATAAACTCGTGTATATATGCGACTGTCCTTCAGGAAATCCGCGTATCCAATTTAATCTTCTGTATTTCGGTAGATCTGATCTTCTGCATGGCAGTGACTACTCCCAGCTTCTGTTTGAGATATTCGAATGCTTCCCTGGGTAAAGGTTTGGTAAATATATCAACAACTTGTTCTTTGGAGGGAACATACTCCAACTTCACCTTTTGTTCAAGCACTTGTTCACGTAAGAAGTGATACTTGATGGGAATGTGCTTGGTCTTGGAATGCATAACAGAATTCTTTGAGATACTGATGGCACTTGTATTATCACACATAATGGAGATAGGAGGTGAACATTTGATTTGAATGTCTTGTAAGGTTTGCATCATCCAAAGAAGTTGAGTGCAACATGATGCAGCAGCCACATATTCTGCTTCTGTTGTAGATAAGGCAATAGAGCTTTGCTTCTTGCTGAACCAAGATACCAACCGGGGCCCCATATAGAATGCACCACCACTTGTGCTTTTCCGATCATCAACATTTCCAGCCCAATCTGCATCAGTGTAAGCATGAAGAGTAAGATCAGCATTCTTTGGATACCATAGTCCAAAGTCTTGATTTCCTTGTAGATATTTGAATATTCTTTTGACAGCCTGAAGGTGAGACTCTTTTGGATTAGCTTGGAATCGTCCAACAATCCCAACTGCATGCATAATGTCTGGTCTAGTCCCAGTGAGATAAAGTAGACTTCCTATCATAGATTTTTATTCTGGTTGATTCACCGCGGTAGAATCATCATGAGAAATAAGATTACATCTGGTTATCATTGGTGTACTTACAGGTTTGCACTCTTCCATGCCATACTTCTTCAGAATTTGCTTAAGATATTTTTCTTGTGATAAGAATATGCCATCTGTTGCTTGTTGCACTTGCAAGCCAAGAAAAAATGTTAGTTCCCCAAGTAAAGACATTTCAAATTCTTGCTGCATAACAGAAGCAAATTTCTGACTCATAGATTCTTCATTACTTCCAAAAATGATATCATCAACATATACAACCACAATCAATAGTTTATCATTTTCAGTTTTTTTGTATAAGTTGCTATCAGCAGACCCCTTTGAAAATCCTTGTTGATGAAGATATTTGTCAAGACGATAATACCATGCCCTTGGAGCTTGTTTGAGACCATATAGAGATTTTTTAAGTCTACAAACAAGTTTTTCATCATTTCCCAAAATGAATCCTTCTGGTTGTTCTATATAAACTTCTTCTTCTAGATCACCATTGAGAAAAGCAGATTTAACATCCATTTAATAAACTTTGATTTGTTGGAAGCTTGAAAACGCAAGAAACATTCTTATGGCTTCAAGTCTGGCTACAGGAGCAAAGGTTTCTTCAAATTCTATACCTTCTTGTTGAGCATACCCTTTGCACACAAGTCTAGCTTTATTTCTTATAACATCCCCATTCTCATTCAACTTGTTTTTGAATATCCATTTAGTTCCAATGACATTTTTGTCATGAGGTCTTGGTAATAATTCCCAAGTGTGATTCTTTTCAATTTGATCAAGCTCATCATTCATGGCTTGATTCCAACATTCATCTTTGCTAGCTTGATTGACATTATGTGGTTCAATAGTAGATAGAAATTCCAGATAGTTGGAAGATCCCACAAGAGTCCCTCTTGTTTGTACACCTGATTCATTTTGTCCCAAAATTTGAGATTTTGGATGATTCTTTTGAACATATCTGGATGGAGCTTTTTCAGATAAATCATCTCTGGGTTCTTCATTGGGTTCACTGTCTATATCATTTCTATTTGATGTAGAAGGATATGTGTCATCTTCGTCTTCATCTGTTGTTTGTTTTTCTTCTTTTGGAGCTACAGGAGACTCATCAATAACAACATCAATACATTCAAAAATATTCCAAAGTCTTTTATTGTAAAATTTATATGCTCTACTCCTAGAGGAGTAACTAAGAAGTATTCCTTCATCTGCTCTGGGTTCTAACTTGCCAAGTTTTTCATCATTATTTTTGATAAAGCATTTTCTTCCAAAAAATATAAAATGCTTCACAGTGGGAGGATTACCATACCAGAGTTCATATGGATTTTTATCACTATTTACACGAACATGTGCCTTGTTAAGAATATTTACCGTTGTATGTGCTGCTTCTCCCCAAAATGTGTTAGGTGTTCCAGAATCATCAAACATAGCTCTAGCCGTTTGTTGAACAGTTCTATTCATTCTTTCTACTACGCCATTTTTTTTAGGAGTGCCAGCTATAGTAAACTATCTTTTTATGCCATGTTTTTCACAAAATTCAAGGAATTCATCTGAAGTATATTCTCCTCCTCGATCAGATCTAAGACTCTTGATTTTTAGATCTAATTCATTTTCAACCAGTTCTTTGAAGATCTGAAATTTCTCAAATGCTTCATCTTTGTGTTTAATCAACCCAATCCAACACATTCTAGAGAAATCATCAATAAACAAGATATAGTATTGTTCACCATGTGGTGACTTTTTCCTCACAGGTCCACATATGTCAGTATGAATGAGTTCAAGAGGCTTACTTGATGATCCTTCCTTGGCATTAAATTGCACCCTGGTTTGCTTACCGAATTGGCAAGATTTGCATATGATACTTTCAGGTAGAGTAATATTGGGAAGATCACGAACAAATTTAAGTCTGCTTGATTTGTTGATTTGAGAGAAGCTCAGATGCCCCAACCTTCTATGCCATAGCCATTTTTCTGAAGATTTACTCAAGTAACATTGTTCTTTGCAGTTCTTCAATACATACAGGTTGCTTGGAGTTCTTTTTCCTTTTATAATTGTTTTACCTGTATCAAGATCACGTACCACACATTCTTTTGAACTAAAGACAACTTCGTTCCTTGATCACACATTTGACTTACACTTAACAGGTTATGCTTTAATCCATCCAAATACATGACATTATTAGCTTTCACCTTTTCTTTTATAAAGACAGACCCTTTTCCCTTAATGACAGCAGGAGTATCATTTCCAAATGTAACATTCTTCTCTTTTTCTAGAGCACTATATGCAAGAAGTTTGTTTTTGTCACCTGTCATGTGTTTTGAACATCCACTATCAATGTACCATTGATTTTCTTCACATTTTGCAAATAAAGCTATGCCACAATTTTCAACCTGTAATTCCTTCTTTTTCCACACTTTGGAGCTTGAAGAAAAATGCTCTTTTGGCTGGACTTTGCTCCTGCATTCAGATTCTTCATGGCTAAAGTTATTGCAATAAGTACATTCAACTTCATTTTGAAGAGGAGAAAAGTTGTTGTAGGTATTCCTCTTTGTTTCAATATCAATCCTTTTATTTTTTGCTTCTCTTGTCATGATGGATTTATATGCAACACATTGAACAACTTTATGACTAAAATTGTGACATGAGAAACATTGCCCATTGAAGAAGAAATTTCTGCGATCATGAAATCTTCTACTTGAGTTTACCTGTTGGTTGGTGTTTCTTTGAAAGGTATTCTTGTTAATGTTATTTGAATTGAGATGGTCATGCTTTACCTGTGAAGATTCTTTATTCCCTTGCTGAGTGGCAGAATGTTGTATACTGGATGTAGCTGCTTTTAGATAATTTGGTGCTGAAGTCTGAGAATATTCTCCGATATATCCAAGACCTGTCTTTATAAAAGGAGAACGTTGTATCTTGATAATCTCATCTAAGGTTTCAGATCCTTTAGCAAATCTAAGATTCAAAGTCTTTACTTTCTCAATTTATTTTCTTAGACCTACTATTTCACATTCTAATTTCTCATTGTGTTTCTCCTTTTCTTCAAGCAGATTTTTCAGAGTTTCTATGGTTATTTTACTTTCTTCTAAGCATATTTTGAGTTGATTGTTTTCATCAAGAAAATCATTATCCTCTAAAGCATCCATAAAAGTATCTTTTTCTTCTCTAGATTCTTTTTCAAATGCCATGAGAAGTATAAGATCTTGTTCACATTCTTCCTCACTATCAGATAACCCATCACTGTCTTCATGAGTATAGTAACTTTTTCTAGTGTTAAACCGATTCTTATTCCTTCTTGCTACTTCCTTCCCTTTTGCAGGTGTTTCTTTATGAGGACACTTAGCAACATAATGACCAACTCTTCCACACTCAAAACATTTGAAAGGAAGCTTACCTCTGAACCGTCCTGTGCCAAGTTGGAGTTTCTTTACAAAATTTACCTCATCTTCTTCTGAGATATACCCTGATCCTTCTATCTCTTGTACTTCTTTCCCTTTTGTAGAAGCTCTAAAGACGACTTCTTTGACTTCAGATGGTCCTCCTCTTCTCATTTCATATGCAGTTAGTATGCCATGAAGTTGCACCACAATAAGATTTTGAAGATCCTGCTTTTCTTCAAGAGCAGAAAATTTTGACTCAAATTTTGCCGTTAGAGATCTTAAAATTTTCTCAACCAAAGTAGATTCAGTTATTGTTTCTCCCAGATTTCTCATACGATTTATAATATCATCAAGACGTAAAAAGAAATTGGCAATGGTCTCCTCATTATGCATTTTTAGATTCTCATATTGAATTCTGAGAGTTTGGAGTTTAGCACTTTTTACCTTTGCATCACCTTCATAACTTAAAATGATTTTGTCCCATATTGCCTTTGCTGTATCCAGTTGCATGAATTTGACAAATTCTGATTCAGTTAGACTTCCCAATAGAGCATTGACCGCCTTTGCATTTGTTTCATAATTCTTTCTTTCCACTGGATCTGTTGGTGCTGTGGCTGGATATTGATATCCTCCTTCAACAATAGCCATACATCTCCTCCCAGAGACTAAAGATAGGATCTCATCCTTGTTTTCCAGAAGATTAAATTTTTTCTGGTGAAGAGTGGAGGCCTAATAGATGCTGTTCCATCTTGATTGCTCATCTTGTTTGATCTTCCTTCTAGCGGCTAAGCGTTTTCAGAAGGACCTGCTCTGATACCAATTGTTGGGAAAAATACTGAGAGGGGGGGTGAATCAGTATTTTGAGATGACTAAAATTTTTTTTACTTTTTCTTTGAGCATATTTACATACGCGGTTTTTATGAGCTGAACTAGCGTATGCACGCTGAAATATAGAAGGAAACTAGCGTATACAGATTTATCTTTCAGATTTAGAGAATTTCTCAGGAAAAATCTTTTAAATAGATTTATCAGTTATGAATAAGGCTAGATAACAGAAGTTATGAGCAGCAAACAACAGTATAAAGCATCACACACATGAACACAAATATTTAAGGTGGAAACCCAATTCGAGAGAAAACCACCACTGCCGTCGTCTCTGGCTTCAATATTTATTATATAGAAAACCTTTTACAACATTGTACTGATGCAGACTTATACCAGTACGCAGGCTTCTACCTGCAGAAGGCTGCAACCTTCTCTCGTTTTCAGCTACAACTGGAAGGGAGCTCCAACCCCTTGATCTTGTTTACCAGCCTCTTCTGGAAGGGAGCTTCGACCCCCTAATTTCAACACCAGCTTCTACTGGCTGAAAGCTTCTACTTTCATACTGAAGGCTTCAACCCTCAGGTCCACTACAGACCACATTTCATCAATTTTAATACTGGATCAAAACAACTTCAATACAACCTCTTAGCATCAACAACCATACTTTGCCTAAAAATTCAATCAGAACAGTAGGATCACTGTAACCAGAACATCAGAAATAACCCAGACTTCAAAACAAATATGCAGATACAAACTCAACTTTGAGCATTCATCAATTCAGATAGCATACGCTACTTATCTTTACTGAAGCTGCGTGTATATGTGCTTTCCTGCTCACCAACCTGCGTATGCCTCTATGCATACTATTTTTCATATCATGAAATGCATACGCCACTTCTCTTCACCAAAGCTGCGTGTATACACGCTTTTCTTTGTATCAACCTGCGTATACTTCTGAGAATACTGATTTTCAGAATGTGATCAATCTCAGATTCAGATCTGAGGCTTTCAGTCCGACACCTTCTCAGCAATGCAGAACCTTTAGATAGTCAGTCAGGTTTAACCATGTTTTCTCACTCATTGATTAGATTTGTTCATTATCAAATCAACAGCATACTTCATATTCAAACAACCCAAAACTTCAAGTAGACTTCATTGACCGACAACAGAGAGAAAACAGAAATCACAAAAGTAATATCTGTAAATAATCTTCAGAAACCCTAACTTCCATACACGCTTTTTATTAGGGGAACCTGCATATATATGCGCTTTTACCGAGACAAACTAGCGTATAGATCTATAAAATATAAAATTTGCATAACAGACCGGATCTATAAACTTACCCAGATTTCTTCAATTTCTTCATCAGACTTGCTCCAAGTCTTCATCATTTCTTTTGCAGATCATCCTAGAGATTCATCATTTCAAGATATAGAGATCTTGAACCTTCATCATATCCATAGGTGCATCATAGATTCAAATCTATGAATTAAGAACAGAGTTCAACCATGCAGATATCTCTTAAAGAGATTTATTTATTAACAACCCTTGCACTTGCACACCTTGCACTATGATCCTCTTCTCCTTATATAGTTTTTAGCCTTTACCAATACCATGAGCCAAAACCACACAAATTCCGATGGTATTCTTGGACAGAATCAAATAAACCATACAGCCCTCAATACTATGTGCCAAAACCATGGTAATTCCCCTTGGTATTTATAATTTTGGAGCACAAAAGGGGATACGTGACTTGGGTCATACTTATCTGCATGCATACGTGACTTGGCCTTTACAAACTCGCGTATACATTGTGACATATTATATTTATCATTTCTCCGGCACTTACTGGAATTATTTTCTCTGTCACATCTGAACTGAACTATAGATACATCATTCTTACATCTGTAACACATAGGTTGTTATCCAAAGACAACTCAGCAAGTCAGTTTCCATCAAGGACAGCCTCATCAAGTAGGTTTCCTTCAAGGACAACTCATTGCATCATATTGCCAACACTTCTTGGGATAAATTTGTGGATTTTTCAAGTAAATATCCCATGGAAAGGGGAGTAAGGGCTTGACCAGGATGAAACTGTAACATTTCATTGATGGATTGAGTAGTTATTGGAAAAATAATGGTTTGACTTGGGGACATAACTGCTTGTTGATTAAGGTTGTAATTGGCATGGCAGTGATAAATTATTTCAGGAAAAACATGAACTGAGGGTAAAAAATACATAGGAAGACTGGATTCCCACAGTCCAAAAATATCAGAGCCATTCAGGTAATTATTTCTGCATTGACAAAAGATTCTGAGAGGATTTTTGCTGAAGATGAGGTCTTTTATCTGGAAATACCTATCTACTAGAGGCAGATACTCTAAATATTTATGGGGAGCATTCAGAGGTGAAACATTCAAAGCCACAGGGGTTTCCATTTCTGGTTCTTATGGATTCAGAAAGGAATTTGGGTTTTGTTGACGGGAAAATCTGTCCGGCCAACAACAGGGGATCTCCCCGGTAAAAGGTCCCAATTAGACCTTGAACCGTTTGGAATAGGGATCCCGTCCGGGGTGTGGGTCCGGCTACCATTGATTTCTCCTTTTCTTTGGGTCTCGCTTAAACTCGATAAAACAATGGATACACACCTAATCAACTGATACAAGACATATGATTGATGCATTAAACACGTATATAACACTATGCATAGCGAGAAAATTAATAAAGCATACACGCCGAAAGAGGTTTCGTTAGCAACACATCTTTGGGGTTATGCTTGTGAGGTATTCTGACCATGAAAGAAATAGTTCTTTATGGTGAGATGCCCCTTTACTTCCTGAAATATAAAACGAAATGCTAATAAACAAAGTCATTAACATCCATTAAGAGAGCAATAAAAAACTGAACATCATTAACACAAGCACAGATAGTCGTGATGCATAAATGATGCCATTAAGAGTGCAGCTTCATTAATCATAGGATATTTGAAACTGTATAAGAAATACACATAGTGTTCGCACAACCAAACACATCAGATCCAACAAAGGGGTTTCCTCAAAATTCTTATATTCATGTTTCAATGTGTAATCCTCTGGTAATACAATATATTCAACTCGAGTCCCAAACAAAAAGATCCTCTTTACAAGCTCCCGAGGGAGTATTTATCATGCAAAACCTGCCCTTTGGGCTTCCTTGACCTTTCATCTTCCTGACCGTTGGGCTACCTTGCGACCCAGTCTGTTCTGCGACCTGCGACCTGACTGAGTTTTGCGACCTGCGACCTGACTGGGTCGCGGGGTCGCAGGTTGTAAGAAAATGACCAGGATGCAACCTTGCGACTCGGTCGCTGGGTCGCTGGGTCGCAAAAGGGAGGAAAACCGAAGAAATGCGACCTTGCAACCTTGCGACTAGGTCGCTGGGTCGTAAAAGTGAGGAAAACCGAAGAAATGCGACCTTGCGACCTTGTGACCAGGTCGCTGGGTCGCGAGATCTCAAAAGCGGAAAACCGAAGAGATGCGACCTTGTGACCTTGCGACTAGGTCGTTGGGTCGCTGGGTCGCAAAAGGGAGGAAAAACAAAGAAATGCGACCTTGAGACCTTGCGACTAGGTCGTTGGGTCGCAAAAGGGAGGAAAACCGAAGAAATGCGACCTTGCAAACTTGCGACTAGGTCATTGGGTCGCAAGGTCGCAAAAGGCGGAAAAACCGAAGAGGTGCGACCTTGCGACCTTGCGACTAGGTCGCTGGGTCGCGGGGTCGTAAAAGGAGAAAAAATCGGAGATATGCGACCTTGAAACCTGCTGAGATTTGCGACCTCGCGACCTCGGCAGATCTGCAACCTCCAACCATTCTTTTGAGCTTTGAAAAGATCCATATTTCCCACTAGAGAGGACCCCAGCTTCGGCTTTGCACGTCGAACACCTCTACCTGCAAACAACATAACACGGGTCACTTATCTTCAACATATTGATGCTAAAGTGTAGTTAGTTAGCTGAAGGAAAGATTTAGCAAATAATGCATTTAGACCCCTGTGTGGTCCAGTTTTCTCAGATTGTAAACATGCAGACACCCATGGAAATCACTGGCTGCCAGAGAGTCTTCACCCACTCCCGTGGAGGCTCAGCTAACGAATGTAAACCCCGATCTAGAGAAACGACCACTAGGGAGGTAATAGGCTTCAGACATTAAGAACAAAATGTTATCCAATTTTGAGATGAAAGTGCAGAGAGCACTGATGGATAAGATAGCTCATCTTGAATATGAGAATAACAATAGTTACTTTCAAGAGTGGCTCTGCATGCTCCGAATACCATCCAGCTACAGTACGACCCAATTCACGATATGCTACAGTCCTCCTTTCTTCCACCGAAAAATCTATCAATAGCTGCCTCAAAGTGTGACATATTGATCTTGGTATTTTCACACTCCACGCTTCATTTAATGTGCAAACAAACTCAGCTAGTATGCGCTGATGACAGTGTCGAATATTAATAAATCCACGAAAGGAACCTTGGCGCATGACTTTTTTGCAGGTTCCTTGGAGCGACTGTTGCACTAGCTGCTTTGCAGAACTCAACAAAGCTTAAGGTCGAACCCTTATAGCAGGACGCGGTGCATCAAATATTTTGGCTGCCCTTCATTTTGCTTAAGCTCTCCGGCGGTGTTCTGTTGAAGGCATCATCGTCGATTTCGTATTGGTTATCTTTCTCCTTGAAACGCTTTGTCAATTGTATAACAAAGCCATCCATAAACCATGCAGAATGCGTCCGGTCCTGCACAGAAAAATTTAAAATACGTTTATGCAAACTGCATTCGTAAATATGTCAACCTGCATTGGATTCATGGGCATTGCAAGACTGCTCCGACGGGCTGGCATGCGTTGTGAGCCAGAGCGATTATCACTGTTCGAATGCAGGATACAAAAAACCTTGAAGGCCATCATCTTTAGCGAGTATTTCACGTATAATGTGGTTGACATCTTTCTTCTGCCGAATCAAAAGAAACAAATGGTTGTTTCCCATGAAACTAACGTTCCACATTAACGGTTGCACTGGTTCAACGGAGCGTTTCGCTTTTTCCTGGTGCATCCTGCGGCAATGACAGAGCCGATACAGCTTAATCCAAGCGCATGCATTCTGGACGAGATTGTATTGCCACTTTTTCATGCTGTCACAGCTAGCTCCACGCTGGATGCTGACAATTACTGCCTGTCCCCACTAAAACTCTGGTCAGTGACACGGTTCATGCATGAATGCATTTTGGGGAGGTGCTGAACATAACGCTCGGCACTGGGAAAATTTTCCCATCAACGAACCATTCCATATTGGCAACAGGCGAAGGGCAGGAAACAGCTGGTGAAAAAGCGCAGTTAGCGCTGACAAGAATGCTGAACCCGCTTCATGCTTTAACGTAAACTTTGGCCATTATTACTTCCGCTCCAACGTTTCCCCATATTTCGTAATTCCACCATAAAATGTTTGACTGCTATGCATATATCTTTGCTCCAGATTTACCGTGAGTTGAAATCCCACCGTCGACCTGCTGGCGTCCGTTCGTATGTAGCAACGTAGTTCTGCTCCACGTGGAAATATTGACCATATATGTATTGCTCCAACATTTACCGTGAGTTGGAACTTTCCATCGATGTTGGCTGCGTGTCACGTGCCCATGCAGCGTTTGTTTCACCATCTCATGTGGCCTTGCACCACTAAAACATGACTGCAGATTGTTATACATTGCACCACAATATTTATCATATTCCCATGGTTTGTCATATCAGTCTAGATTTATTCCCCGAGAAAATGGTTTTCACCAGTTTTGGAGAGCAGGAGAATGTTATGATGTTCAATCTACACAAAAGAGACTTATAACAAGTGGAATGGAGCATGTTTGTGTACACCCTAAATTTCTTCATTCTAATGCAACCTCCCACAAGTGGGCATTTTGAGCGATTGCAGAGCTTTTTGATAATGAAGTTGATGAGATCCAAAATGGTGCAACTTATGTTAAAGCAGACCAATTTTTTAACCCATGAGATTATAGCCATGCTTTACTTTTTCAGGATGATGGAGGGGGTATGGATCCTGAATCCATCCAGTAGTGTATGAGCTTAGGATACTCCATGAAGAACACAAATACTACCATTGGAAAATATGGTAATGGTTTCAAAACAAGCACGATGAGGCTAGGAGCAGATGCAATTGTTTTCACCCGAAGTTCTTCTGGCAGCTCTTCAACACAGAGTATTGGGCTCCTTTCCTATACATTCTTGAGGAAGACTATGCAGGACGACATCATTGTTCCAATGGTTGATTTTGATCTTCCATCAGATCATGAAGGACCGAGAATGTTAGTTCGCAGCATAGAAAGTACTTGGACCAAAAACTTGGCCACAATCTTGCAGTGGTCTCCATATGCATCGGAAACTGAGCTTATGAAGCAGTTCGATGACATTGGTCCACATGGAACAAAAATTATTGCTTACAACCTTTGGCTTAACGATGATGGCATCCTGGAGCTATGTATAACATTTACGTTGGCTCCATGCAACGTGGACATTGAACGTTGGACTCCACGTTTAAACACATTTTGACCCATGCTTTAAATATAAGTTTTGACTGTTAAGCATATGCTCTAAACACCATAGTATAAAACACGATCATCATGTCTGCTCGGCACCCTTATATCGTTCCATTAACCTTATATGGTTTGAATAATATTGCAATTCGCACCAAGACTTTGGATCACCAAATGTATTTGCTCAACCATCGAACTTGGCGCCCATGCAACGTGCTATGTTTTTAAAAAAAACCTTTGACCATTATATACGCTGTAATGTTTCCCATTTTATATATTTTGGAACCTGCATGGTCTTGCACCTTGCATTAATATATACAACATCACCTTGCACCCTTTATAATGTTATCATTGAGTTTTTCTCCAACATAACTTATGGTTTTAAAACCATGTGCTTCTGAGCCTAGTTTTAGTTTGATCATTTACTTTTCCTCATAATACAAAAGCTTCTCATTTTGAAAGATCGAGAGTCGAAATATACTCCTCAAGCCACATTGATAGCCCTTTTCATATTGACCTTTTCTACCCGGCTACCAAAGGCGTATGCATTTCAACATGACCCTTTAGGTCCAATTTGAAATTCCCCGTTTCTTATGGTCTCGTTTAGACAACTTTCAAGAGAAAATAAGACTAGGGTTTTAAGGCCTTTTCATTCCTCCACACGTACTCCTTGCAGCCTAAATAATGCCACAGTATGTATCTCAAAATTTACAGATGTTGCTTCCTCAAAGGTGCGTTGCCATATTTGAAACTCTGCCGTCGACTTGCCACACCCATATGAGATTGTCATTCTCTAAGGAGATCTCCTGAGTCAGCTATGTCCATCGGGCTATACTTCAGGCTAGATTCATCGAAGTGGCGAAATATGTTCCTTTGCGTACACCATCGACATTTAGATGATATGATGTAGGATCTATACATTTTCAAACGGAGCATTTTAAGCATCTGGTGCGCTCTAGTGAAGGAAGCCTTTGCATTAGTGACATAGAGGGTTCTTTTCTGATTATCGTGCCTCACACCATCCTCCTTTTAACAGTACTGATCACTTGCTCCTGATCCTTCCCTGTTCTGCAACTTTGGCCTCGTCATTGAGCCCAATTTATTACCCTTGATGTCGTGACACGACTGAGGAGTTTGTCACCCGTGGGGTCGACCTGCGTGGAACATTACAACATCATAATTATTCTTTGATAATGGTGACCACAGATAAAAAATATGAAACTAACAAGTTTAAGAGAATTATTCGAACAACATGCTTAATGACCTACATCGGGAAGGCTTTTATTCATCAATACACAAAAGGTTTCCATTGAAACGTATGCATGGTAATCTCATTACACATGGCGCGACTGTGGTAAGAATGTTCGAGCATACACTAGATGATCCTTCCCACATATGGCATGATTGCAGCAAAAGCATCTGATTATGATGGTGAGAAAGCTCATGAGGGATTGGGGTAGGTCGGTGGGATGTCGTTGACTGCAGGTCGGGTGAAAGATTTCAACGCCTAAGTGAGCAGAGGGGGACCCGAAATTTCAAATATACCCAAAATTTTGGGTGGTGTTGTAGCGGCTACAATAGAATCCAACAACAATCCTCTTTCATCATCCAAGAACATCCAAGAAACTATCCAAAAGCATGAGACAAGTATTTCTTCCAAAGCTTATATGACCATATATTGCTTCTATTCATCAAGTTTAGCCTTGTTTACAATGAAAGCCTTTGGAATATATAGGCCAAAGTGAGGAAAACCTCTTAGTTCAACTTGCAATCTCATTGGCCTATCCAAAATATCTGATTTTGTCCTTGAGGCTTTGCAAAGCCCAAGGCACAGAATATCTAATAAAATATCTAAAAAATGTTAAAAAAGGGAAATATATTGACTTTTCATAACTTATCATGCACAAAAATAGCTAAACGCACATCAGGAAAAGTCACTTTTGAAAGGTTCAATTTTTACAAAAATACTCAAAAAATACATTAGCAAAAGGTCCCCTGACTTGCCGGCGACTTTTGGAGGCCTTCCCGATGTCGAAACGAGCCTCATGATGGCTCGTTGAAAAGATCTGAGTGTCCACTTTCTGAAAATGTTTATTTTATTCCCAACTGACTACTGTAAGTCCTCCAAAAATGGGCCTGTGTGTAAAAAACCAAAAAAATAGGCCTTGCTGATAAACGGGGCAGAGTGTAGAAAAAGCGAGTGTTTTTCGCCATTTTGGGGGAGAAAATGATCTTAAATTGATCTGAAAATCATTGAGTATGTGCCGCTAAAATTATGGCATCCAATGTTACCATTTTCATCCTTTGAGGATGCCCCAAAATGAAATGGCGATGCCCATGAGTTTTGGCCAAAAACCCAAAAATGACAAAAAACTAAAATTTGTCGAATTTTGCCCAAACTTGGTGAGCATGCCTCTCAAGGGTTTTAAGAAACATGTTGTGAATATGAGGCCAAAATTTGGAGCCTTGAGGTGTCCTTCCTCAATTTTGGTGCCGGGCTCTTCCCTTTAGCCTCCTTGAGTTTTTCTTGAGCGGCCTTCAATTTCTGTCGGGCAAACTGATTAAGCTTTTTATAACGCCCGGTCATCCTCCGTTGAAGGTCTATGTCTCTATTTTCCTTCTCCAATTTCTTCTCCAAGTGATCATTAAATCTCTCAAGCCATGCTTCCCGATTTTTCTCTATCTCTTGTTCGAACAATGCAGTGAGAGGGGTGGATTGGAGAAGGGCATATTCTTCTTCTTTTTGTTTCTCAAGGGACTTTTTGAGCCCCATGGTTCTTGGCCTCTTTCGCCTAGGCTAATCTTCGCCTTCACTCTCATCAAACTCACCCATGAGTTATTCCAATCTCACTTGTGCTTTGGAGGCCTCTTTTTTGTATTTGATTGCCCGTGTCTCATATACAACCATATAAACACTCATCTGCTTGTTTTGAACTTGCAAAAAGTGATTGAAGTTCCTAGCCCTATCAAGATCAGTCCTCAAAGCATCAATTTGGTTTTCTCTATGGATCAAGAGATTTTCTAGGATCTGGGCTTCATTATCACTATCATCACTTTGGATTTGGATGATTTCGAATTCCCTTTCCTGTTCATGACTGCTTTCTTCCTTGTCCTTCCCTTTGCTTTGGGTGGCTCTTTTAGTCTTCTTCCTCTTGGGAAATTCGACCATGGGCTTCTTGGGCAATTTTCCCTTGCTTCGGAGGGCCCTAGTCACATTTGGAGTTACAACTCTAGGCACCCTTTTCCTTGATGTCCAGGGCTTGGCCACTTTAATAGAAGAGAGCATGGCCCCTTGCCTAGGAGAGGCAGCTAACACATGCTCCATGGGCTCTTTACCCTTGTCACTCTGCTCCTCATTTTTGCCACTGTCTTGGATTTCTTCATGGATGCCTTGGCTGTCTTTTTGCAATTCTGTTTTAGGGCTGTCCTCCTCACTGTGTTGCACCTCTTTATCATGCTGCCCCTCTTATTCATGAGGCTGTTGTTCCTTATCATGAGGCTGTTGTTCATCATGCTGTGGCTGCCCCTGTTCATCATTATGAGGCTGTTGTTCATCATGCTGTGGCTGCTTCTGTTCATCATGAGACTGGACATCCTCACTGTGCTGCACATCTTCATGTTGTTTCCCTTCATCATCTTCACGAGTCTACTATTCTGCCTCACTATGATGCTTCTCATCATCATGCCCTTCTTCATCCCCTTGCTGTTCTCTTTCATCATGCTGCTGCTCATCATCACTTTCCTCTTCTTTCTCATGCTCTTTTGTTTGTTCTATGGTAAACTTGAGCTTCTTGGGAATAGGTTTGCTAGAAGAAGGCGAAGGATGGTGAGTGGGAGGTGTAGGAGATGTATGAACTGGAGGGACAGTGGAGAAATCCAGATGGGTGATGAAAGTATCCCAAGAGACCTTCTTCTTCTCAAGCTAATGAAGAATGATGACTTTGATGAGGGAGTGATGGAAGAGGTAGGCTGTCTGCTGTAAAGGAGGCTTTTTCTGAATAGTGGAGGCCATTTTCTCAATGCTTCTATGCAGGAAGAAAGGGAGATTTAGCAATTTGTCCCTCGTGAAATGCATGAGCAATCAAATGTGATAGGCATAGACTCAGGAAAATTTTCCCTCACAAGTGAAGTGTTTCATGATGATCTTCATGAGGGGGGTGTAGCTAGTCAATAGATATGAGAAGGGGAAAATGGATGGACATGAATCTCTGTGCTCAGGCTTCAGAAAGGGCTTGTATTCTTCTGAGTCTAGGTGGCTTTGTTTAAACCACTTCTCCCTAACATAAGGGATTTTAGTGGCCTTGGAGATGGACCTTGGAGAGAATTTGAAATCTAGGTCTACCAACTGGAAGTGCTTCTCTTGAAACCTCAAGGCACAAAGATGTGTCAAAGGGGAAAAGCTCTTCACCTCTTGCACTCTTTGACAAAAATCTAAACACCCAACCTCATGGAAATTAAACAACACTGATGGATGGGCATTCACTTCTTCAGTGGAAACATGTTCAAATCTCTTGTGCAGACCACTCCTACTGTCTTGCCTAGAAGGCATCTTGTTTTGAATGATCTCTGCAACACCAAGCTGTCTCAAATGGCCTTTGGAAATTTTTTCTCAAGCACACACCTCTGTCTTGCCTATCAGTCACTGTTTGACCGAGACAACTGCTTCAAATGCTTTGTGAAATATTCTCCCAACACCAACCTTCTGCTCCTTACAAATCACTGTTTTGTCTATTTTTATGCCAATCAACAAATAGTTATCAAAATAACAAGCACACAGTCAAATTGTTACTGTGTTTGGGTAAGGTCACAAGGATCCTTTGTGTTTTGGTGTAAACAAGATAGCCTTGTATTTAGACAAAGACAAAACACCCCTCCCAATCAAAAACACTCTTCTCGTATTTCACTGTTTCACATGCACAGGTAGACAAGAACACTTTCAAATTGATTTAAAAGCTTTTCATAACACACTCTGTTTCATGGAACAAAGGAGGCAACACTAGTTTTGCTTTTTAACCCTACAAAGATGTCACTTTTGAAGTGATAGAGTATTTCAGACTTGATCACTGTTGTCTCTTTACAAAACTGTCTCACCTTAGGATCACTTGTTTCTTATGCCCAGGTAGAGAAAAACACCCTCAGATTGAGTTAAAAGATCTTTCACCATAGTCTGCTTTATGGGACAAAGGAGGTAGCACTAGTCTGCTATTTCATAACACAGAGAAAACAATCTATAATGATCAGACTTCCACCTTATAACAATGTTTTTTCTTAGATTTTGTAGACAGGGGTTAATTTTGTTTTTTACTATTGCTAGGACACCTTCAGCAATTATAGGCTCTCTTCTCAACACAGGAAGGAGAACATCTTTGTAGACTGACCTCGGGACCTTCAAACACTGTTGCTTCTTCTTTAAAATATGGTAGATGCATAGAGTTGCTTTCTTATATCATAAAAAAGGAAGTTTTATCCACATATCCAACCTTTCATATTTTTAGAACCATACTCCTCCACTATCACTGTTTTTGAAAAACAAGAAGGGCTCTTAAAACTGTTTCAACACTCTCTCCTATCACTTGAAATGATTTGTGTCATATACAGTCCTAACCAACCTTGTTTTTTATCAAAAATCCTACCCTCCTATATTACTGCTTCTTGTCTTATGAGAAAAACCTTGTGACCCCTTTAGGATTTCAAAACATTAGTACTAGGCATTGGAGAATACCTTGGGATGGCTTATGGCTCTTTGTTCAATTAGTTGAGCAGGTCTCAGAGCTTGTTGAAGGCACAAGGAGTGAGCAGCACGTTTGTTTGAAAGAACGCCACACTGTGTAGATGAGTCAGGTCGGCCTTCGGGCAGTCGTGACCGGCGCCTACAAGCGCGCCACGCATCGCTACATGCGCGCTGTGTAGTAGTGCAACCTCCGTGTATTCTTGCTCCTAAACGCGCCACACGCTTTTCCAGGTGCGCCACGCAAGTTTAAAAGCTTCAAACTCTGCAAATTTTGCTCGAATTCTCTCTTTTCTTCAATGGGTGGCTAGGAGAGTGATGGTGAGTGCTTGTTTACGTTTTTGAAACCTGCAAATGGGCTTGCAACCGTCCTTTTAACCTCTTAAAGTCAAAAAAGCCAATTACCCTTGAGGTTTCTTTGTGAGGTTTTTGGAGGTCCTTTTAAAAAGGCTTTCTCAGTCATAACTACACATAAAGAAAATGTTCCTTTAAAACATAACAGAGACTCATCTTTGCTCAAATAAATGACACAATGGCATGAACAACTTCTTTTACAGGCATGAATTTTTTTTTGAAGTAAAGAAGCCTTTTTAAGAGTAAAAAATTTTCCACTGTTCTCATTAAGGAATGAAACTTTGCTTCCTTTGTTGATATCTGTTTTGTAGAGGAAAACTCTGCTCCGAGCCATGTGAATGACTGCAGATGTGCCTTTTGAATGACACTGCTTTTTTGACCGGGGGAAACTTAGCTGCATTTTCCTTCTTGTCTATTTGAGAGGTTTTTTGACAAAGACCTCCATGAACAGGAAGAACAAAAATTCTTTGAGTATTAACATCACTCTTTGGCTTATGTTTGACCCAGCTTCCCACTTATAAACATTGAATGGATTTCCTACTAATTTCAACTTTGTTTTCTGAAGGAAAATCATGGCGAGATTTCATGCTTGTTGATCAAGGAGAAAAATTCTAGAAACTTTTGATGAAATCGCATACCTCAGCAGAATTTGTTCATTTTGTCTTCAGATTGCCTTTGGAGGAAAACTGTGATAGAAGATAAGTCAACCTATTTGATCATTACAGTACCCCTGCTTTCTCTTTGTTTTTAACACCATTTCTCATTCAGAAACCTTCAGTTGCTTTCCCACTGCACCTAAACTTTTCCTTTCAGTCAGTGAAAACCTTAAAATCAAAATTTATCTCTAGCCCTCTGCTTATAGATGAAGGAGGCCTTTATCATAGTGCCAAACCCTCTTCTTGTAAAATGAAGGAGGTTTTCTCAGTCTTCAACCCTCTGCTCGTGTATGGAGGAGGTTTTCTTAGTGATGCCATTTCATCAGCTTTTAAACAGTGCTATCTTTCCTTTACTGTCTATTCATGCTTGAGCAAATGAAAATGACAAACTGACAATAAGTCATGATGGGCATTTCTCTGAGACATGTAATTCTGCTTTCCAAATACCTTTGCACCTCTTTAGACATCACAAGCAATTTGGCTAGTATCTGCAAAGCATTTCTTGTCATTTATAATTCACTAACCTTTGACTGTGATTGCAGGGGCTTAATGAAACAACTCTCTGTCTTGTAGCTGCATCCAGGCTCAAAACCACATGAGAAGTAGCTGTCTTCTCATGTTGAGTTTAATACTGTCTTTTGGAATACTGGTACACTTCTGCTCTTGAAAGATCCATTGAAATATTGTAAAACCACCTAATATCAGTTTGACCTATGGCATATGCATTGCTGAGACTTGAGGGCTTGTTAGTGGCGCGACTTAAGGGTTTAACCAACTTTATTTGCAGAATAGGAAGGCCTGTTAGGATTGGTTGATAATAGATAGAGTTTCTTTGGCTTTATGATAGTTTTCCAAGGGAGAAATGCCTAAAGCACCACTACCTAACTTAGGGGAGACTTCTTGGACATATTTGGATTGTTCTCTTCGGAGCTGATGGACAAGATAGTATGGCTGAGGCTAGGTAAGGCTTGACAATGAGGTTTTATCTTGCCATGGGTTAATTGAAAAGGTAGGAGGGCAAAAATGTTTATGGTTGTTTTCCAGCTAGTAAATTTGACAAATTTTGAGATCAACTGCTAGAAAACTTGGCTGTAACAACTAGTCATCACCAACAGGTGAAAAATACTGATGACTAATAGTAGCTACATTAATAAGAAATTTTTATCCATTAGCATGCATGCAAAAAAATAAAATGGATTTGCAAAACTTTATGAAAGCTAAGGTTCAAAGTGTGCAAAGTTATACCCAATATTTTATAAGAAGAACTTTGATTTTGGGTGTAGATTTATCCTCTCAAGACACTCTACTCAAATACATTGGAGTTTTACATAGTTATTTGAAAGACAAAATTCTCATGTTTAACCCTACAAATCTAGATGAAGTTTGTGTATAAGCAACTCAGTTAGAAGCAAGAGGGAATAATGTTCTCCAAGTGGGCAACAAAAATCCGTTCAAGAGTGGAGACAAAGGAAAGGGGAAATTCCAAGGCAAGGGGAAAAAGAATGCTTCCATCAAGAAAGAGGGAGAAAAGCTCAAATGTAAACATTTTTCAAAAGAAGGCCATAATCAAGGCTGTTTTTTGGTTTGAGGGGTCTTGACCCAGATTCAGATTTGAGGTTGGCCAACAAACCCTTGTACTATTGGCCCTTTCGACAATGACGTACTTGCATAGGTCAAGGTCTCACCCGAAGTAGTATGGGAGGGTGTTGGAACTAGGTTTCCACACCCTGAGAAAGAGAGATTTTAATGAAGGGGGTGCCTCTAGATTTAGAACAGGTCTGTGCTGCAAAATCCCTAACTAGAAACCCTTAATAATATACTTAATAGAATAACTTGCGCACAACCAGTAAATTATAATATAATCAACTAACATGATAAAAGTAACTAAACATCACCAGATCTTATGCATTCATTGTTATTCTAAGCATCTAATGCAGGTGTGCAATCGATCTACTCAGAGTATTTAATAACATAGAAATATTAGGGAAATAACATGCAGTGCAACTCATACATATCACAGAAACAACTAATATCAGCACAATGTCCTTTTATTCCTCAAATAGTTTAGGTTTCTCTTACAGACTCTTTCTCATACCCATGCACACAGCCAGTGGGGTCCACACACAGCAGGACTAAGGTCTTCGTGCACACAGCCAGCAGGAGCCTTCTGTTAATACCCTATAAATTATAGCATCTCAAGGTGATTGGATACTTCATATTTCTTGCAAAGTTTTCATTATTGAAAGGCTTTTCAAAATTCAAGATATATATATATATATATATATATATATATATATATATATATATATATATATATATGAAAAATAAAGAAAAGAGGGTATAAAAAAAGAGAAAAAAGGAAAAAGAAAGAAAAACCCCAAAAAATAAATAAAACTGAAAGTGTTGCAAGTCCAAATGCCACTGCTCATTAGATAGGTTTGTCCAGTCAAACAATTTAATCATGATTGGATAGTTTTCAATTTCTGTTGATAGGTTAGAAAATAAATATTTGCCAATTTTTTTAATCTTGGCTTATTAGTGGATAGGTAGAAAAGGAAATTGGATCAACAGTTTAAACTGAGTCAATGGCTGAAATAAGGATAGGTGTTAAGTTATAAATTCAAAAGAAAAAATGATTTAAGGGTTAGCTAGTCCAAATTCACCATGAAAAATTAAAAAAAAAATGTTAGTGAGTAGCTTTGGGTAGGTAGATATGTCAAGAAGGAAGAATGGAAGGAAAATTTGAAGACTATTCCACCCAGTATAGCATAAAAATGGCGTTTTTTCATGGTGGAAGAAAAATATTGAAGGGAAAAAAGATATTTTATTTATAAATTTGGAGGATGAAATTTATCTCTAATTTGGAGATTGTGATTTATATGAAAACATCATATTAATATGATTATATCTTAAAACTCACGACAATTATATTATCCCTCCATCGCAACCCCATGCACCTTCATATTTTCTCTTTATCCTAAAGTATAGTCTACCCCCCGATGTTCATTTTTCTTGACCCCACCATCACACCACACATCACATCTCATGTCCTGTTTATGCTAAATGGCCTCCACCTTATCTGCCATCTCTGCGCTTCACCCCACATCCGACGGTCCTCGTTTCTTTTCGGTGCCCCCCCTCAGCTGCCGAAGTTTAACAACGGGGGGTGGGAGGGGGGGGGGTCTGAAATGAGTAGTATCTATTACTGTTGTCCCCAATATGTGTCACCTCTAGACTATTTCTCACCCCCCCCACTTAGTTACCGCTCACTGCTCACCGCTCCTGCCCCCCTCTGAAAAGTGGTTTTCAACACTGTCAAAACCGCCACGGTTATTCAATTTTCAACTGATCATTAGCATCACGTCTACTCCCGCCTTTTCCATCTGTCCAATCCCATCACCTCCCGCCAACATAGTCGTTGTGCCATTAATGGCCAGTCTTTTATCCAATGGATCCACACCTGATCAACGACCACCAGATCACAGTGATAAAGCTCAAATGCAACATAACTTCAGAGTTTACTCTGCTTGTTATTGTTAAAATTGTTGCAGGTATTGGATTCACAGATATTTACAAAGAAATTGCAAATCGTTGCTGAAGAGCCATCGTTTATCAAAGAAGAGGGGTCATCGCTCTGTGAACCGGATTACAGTTCTCCTTTCAACTGTTCAATCCCGGTCACGATACCCTTCTATCATATCCCTTCCCTAGTGCCGATCGATAGCAGTTTCCCTTTCTCTGTCACCACTTCTGTCATCCCATTCTTCATTGGAGATCGAGAACTGATTTACAGAGGACATAATATGCCTCTAAAGGTAGATCACCAACCTTTCAATCCCATGGTCTATCCTCAGGTAGACTTAGATCACATACCACTAGCTGATAGAGATTACAAGATCCACAAGACAGAGTCTGACTTCGACTTGTTCGACATCTAATGCTGGATTGAGGATAAATTTATTCAAGAAGTAGATGATATAGGTCTTTGGGACACCAAGCTTCCTTATTTCATTTTTCCCAAAACTCATAGCTGCCCTGAATTGATTAGAACATGTCAGTCCTATTATGAAATTAACCAGAGAGCCATAGTGAACCCCGTAGAAGAAATACTATTTTATGTAAATGCCCAATCCATTCAAAAAATGATGTATGCCCCCATTGTTGAGAGTACCCTTCCCTTTTCATACGAATCCCTGATAAAATTATACCAGAAGCTAGACTTTGCTAGTAGGGCCAAAACCTTATACTTATTCTTGGCCACCAATGCCCCATTGCCTGCAAAGAGTCCCCCCCCATACCCTTCATCCATCTTTCCTGATAGGATCAAACACATTATCATTGTTTTATATTACTTATTGGGGTATCATAATGATCAGTGGGTAGATGAAGCCATGATTAGTTTCTTGTCTATTCTTTCCTAATATGTTCAACCCAAAATCATGTTCAACTATGCACAGATTCTTGCAGATGCAATTCCTGAACAGTTCCTAAAGTTTCAGACAGAAGAAGTTTTCAAATACACCTATGTGTTGGTGTACATGTTAGTTTATTTCCAATCCACCAGGTTTTAGTTTGATACGATGAAGATGAATGATGATTCTCAGCCCCAATCAATGATTTTCTGGACTACTTTGTTGATGATGGAGCAGAAGAATTACTCCTACAAGAGCTTTGTATACTTGTTTATTCATCCAGCAATCAGTGTGCTCAGCAGTACTACAGAGCCAAGGATTAGTGAGGAAATAAATAAGGTGATGCAGTTGACAGAGCAGATCAGAACAATGGATTGGTACCTCTACCAAAAATACACAGAGATCAAGGTTTATGGTAGTGAATTGGCCCCCTATAAACTACCCAAGTATCTCCCTATGAGGATTTTTTCACTTGAATATGTCAGAAAAATTATAAATGCAAATGAGGTGCATATTGTCTCTGCTAAGAAGAATTCACAATTCAGGATCAAATCCCAAATTGGTCCATTTATTTACAACAACAGAACAACAGGGGATGAGGCAAATAAAATGTTAAACGAGATGAAGTTCACACATAGCTTCACTTGGTCTTATGATCCAATGGGGATCATCACCAAGAAGAGGGTGGAGAACAAGTCCACTCTGTACATTCATACTCATAGATTGGAGATAGATCAGTATATGAACAAAGAAGAATGGGTAGCTAACACACTCCAGGAGGAAAAAGAGCAGGTCATCTCTACTTCAGGAATTCAAACACCAACTCCACAAGAAATAAAAGTTGTAGGAGAACAAGATGACAAAGGAAAAGAACTAGAAAATGAATGAGGTTCTTAAGACTAACACATATAATAAGTTTTTGAAACAAACAAGCAGCTCCCAAAGCAGGCTTCTTTCAGCTTTTGACTCTGAAAAGGGGAGAATGAAGATTTCTTTCTTAGAAGCACAAATCCCTCAACCCAAAATTTCAGCAGACTACAAGAAAACGTCTTTTGAATTTGATATAAAGAAAATTCATCCAATTGACCAAATGGAAATGCACAGGCAGATAGGAGAAATGATCACCTTCACACTAACTAGTACAACCATGAGTCTGTCAAAGTTGCAGGTGACATTATCCAACACACAATCACAGTTGAAGGTGGAAAAGATCTTCTCCATGGCCAAAGACTCAAGGATTAAATCTCTGGAGGATTTAGTGATGCAACTCGGGTACAATCCATCAATCATAACAATGGCAGAAGAACTTGTGAGGAAGAAGAATGTAGACATAATTGCTTTGAGGAGGCAGCTCAATATGCCAGTGGCAGAAGATCCTATGGCCAAGGAGATAGAGGAAAATGAAACGGAAAAGGAAGAATTGCTGCAATTGATCATTGAACAAGAAAAACAACTTAAGAAAATGGAGAGTGAGATGGAGAAAATGATAAAAGAAAGACAGAAATAAATAAGAGATGCAGTGAAGGAAGCAACAAAAGAAGTAGCTAAGGCCATGATTCCACTACAGGCAGTCCCTCTTACAGTAATTCCAGCATCTACCACAACAAAAAGTACACCAGGTGAAGGCACTGAGCAGTTATCTAAAGCCATGAAGAACATGTCCTTGCAGACAACAGAAATTAAAAAGCTGCAAGATCAACTCAGTGACCTACAAGAGGAGTTTAAGAGGAAAGATTCAGCACATGCCACAGAGTTGCAGATCAACAAAAATTTAAATTAAGGTTTGCAAAAGTCCCTTCAGGAGTCCTCAATTGAAAACATGGTAGGAAGAGATAAACAAATTATTTTGTTGGATATAATTGAATCTATGAATGATATATGGCCATCAATTCAAATAATTTTTGAACAGAGGGATTTAATTAATTTAGTGAAAGTTTCCATTGAAAAGGAAAATGATGAACTTGGGGATAAGCCCCAAACTTCCAACAATATCATCTGATTCCTGAACTCTAAAAGAAGTCATGAATTGGAGCAACTACAAGTAGCAGACATAACAACTTCCACACTTGAGGTAAAAAAGGTGTTAAACAAGAAGAGTCTAGTTACACAGCTAGAAGAAAGATGTCATCAGCTGGAGATTGGAGTAAGTAGATTTTACAATAAGATTGAGCCACTGAACAAAAAGGGATTGCCTTCCTTATTTTTTATCAATGATAAGCTGATGCCTAGGACATATTATGTAAAAAATATCACAGAGATTTCAAAGGATACATCCAAGCATACAAATATGAAGAACACAGTGACAAGGAAAGCAATTTATGAAGTTATCAACCATGATGTCTTCAAACAACATGAAATTAGGCACATCTTTTAGTTGAGGCCAACATTTGTGAAGTACACCGAGACTGATGAAGTCTATAGAAAGTTGAATAGAACCAAGATTCCGACTCAAGAGGAATGGAAAAATTTATGTGGACTCCTGGGAGGATGACAACTCAACATGATGACAAAACAAGCATCTCAGCGAATTATATACGTCAGTTGATCTAGTGTATCAAAACAACTCAGCAGTATCAAATTTGCCAGCACAACAAACCGTTGTAGCACTAAATAATGACTTTATAATGACTTTAGACGTCTGTTAAAAATTCATTACACTGAATGATGACTTTATAATGAATTTAAACATCTGTTAAAGGGTTGTTACACAGTATCCATTCCTGAGATGCACATGTCAAATTTAAGTTGTTTTGTAATAATGAACAGATTTCCGTTTTTGAAATGGCAATCAGTTGCAAATAGTTTAAATATAGCATTTTATTCAGTATTAGGGGTTGGACCGTGATTTTGTAAGCGCTTTTGATTTGGATCTTTTGTAATCTTCAAGATGGAGCATCAATAAAAGATCAGTTTGCAAGATTCACGTGTTGTGTTATCCTGGTGATGTTTTTCCTTTATCAATGATTTAATGATTTTCCATTGTCATCTTTTCATGTGCATCGTTTAAACTCCAATTGTAAACAAGAAAGTTAGATTAAGATTTACTGTCCAGAGTACCTTAATTCTGACTGTTCTTAAAATTTTAATGTTTTCTTTCTGATGTATGGTTTAAAAATTCTTAGTTGCTCTTAAATCATTACTGAAAACACTTTCCTCCATTTGATAATTTCACCAAGTCATAAAGCACCAATATTCATAGCTAGCTTGCCTTGCATTTGTTCTGGAATCTGATGCATATACCCAGCCTATTTCGACTCCATAGCCCAATGGAAACTATTTAAATAAATCCCTTAGATCCAACCACAAACAATCAAACACAAACAAATCTCATAATTTAACTAGCCTAAAATCAGGAAGCTTAAAAAAAATCTAAATCTTATATAGAGAGATCCCTCTTTGAGTCTAGGAGGGCTAGATCCTAGGCTTCAAGTGGTTTTTATGTTGTTCTTTATAATTTAGTCTTGCAAATCTTATAAATAATAGAGTGATAACATAGTGGGGACTCCATTGGGGACCCGCTGAAAATTTTCAATTTTCATTCGAATTCAGAAAACCCCAGTTAAAAGAACTGTATGATACGATTTTATTTTAAAGATTGGTTTCTTTCAGTTTTCAATAATCAGTTTGTCTATGATATTGAACTAAATTCTGGCTCCCAAAAGAATATCCACCAAATCCCATCCAGATCCAAATCCACATCTTATTGTAGATAATCCCGAGAAGATCTTGAGGAAAACTCCCAGAACAGAAATTCAAAACAGTAGCAGAGTTCTTCACAGATCTAGCTCCTTACCTGATAACTTTGTCACTTTGCAAGACATTCAATTTGATTTTCATTTTGAACAAGGTCTATTCAGAACCAAATGTCAAAATTAGACCGACCTTACAATTTTTGATCCATCCATTTTTCATACCTCTACCCATCCAACTTCATCCACCATTCATCTTCCTCAACCACCTCCACCAATCATGGCAGCTAGATATGCCCCATTGGTGCTGCTAGTACCTCTACCTCCCATGCCCCAGGATTCCATAGTTTGATAGCACTAGTCCTGTGACAACCCAACAACATATAGATAAAATGAATGATTGTTTTGACCTGCAAAAAATTGATGATGATAGTGTCAAATTCAGAATGTTTGATCATAGTTTAGAAGGTGAATTCAGAAAATGGTTTAAAGGTTTAAATGCGAATAATATTCATGATCTCCCTACTTTTCACCAGACATTTATAAACAGATGGGAAGTCAATAAAAAACCACTGTAGATTTTCTCAGAATATGAAACCATTAAGAGATCTCTAGGAGAGAGTGTGCAAGACTACTGTACTATATTTAATAGCATATAAAGTGCACTCCATGCTAATATGAAACCACCCCAAGGGATATTTGTGCTTAAATTTCAATATGGATTTGACCCAGACATGGCCTATCAGCTTAGGGAAAGAGACCCGTCAACTTTAGAGGAAATGCAAAAAAATGTTGTGAGTGTAGAAACTAATTTATTAGCAAATAGGGCTAGGATGATGTTAGGTCCCTATATCACTAGTATAGCCCCTTATTATTGTTATTGTAAACCCCTTATTGTTATTATTGTACCCTTGTACCCCCATTTTGTTATTATTGTGCCCCTAAATTATTATTGTTAGGTCGGCTAGGATTACATTGTGGCCCACTAGGACTACATTATGGCCCCATGGACTCCTATATATAGAAAGGAGGTTTTGTGAATTGTATCATCCAAGAATTGTTCATTTATGTAATGTATTGGAGGTTGCCCCCTCGAAGTGGCTCATTTCTAAGGCGTTTACATCTCTTTCCTTCTATTTTTGGAGCTGGTTACACAACATTTGGTATCAGAGCTTTGGATTCTAGGGTTTCGCTGCTCCAAACAGGTCATCGTGGCATTTTCGCTATAACGTTTTTTCTACGAAGTTTCAGAAGCTGAAAGTTTTAGGGTGCGAAGAAACAATCCTGAGGAAGCTTGTATAAAAATTTCAGATTTTGGTTCACAATAATTTCGGAGATATGATCTGTGGAAGTCAGGTATGTTTTCAGGCTCTTAAACAGGTCATCGTGGAATTTGCGCTATAAAGTTTTTTCTACGAAGGTTAAGAATCTGAAATTCATATGGTGTGAAGCTGAAATCCTGAGGAAATTCATAAAAAAATTTCAGAGCTTGGTTCGCAATATTTTTGGAGATATGATCTGTGGAAGGTAGTGCTTTTTCAGGCTCCTGAATTTCATCTCAAAGAGGTGATCGTGGGAAAAGTTCAATAACTCTCTCTCTGAAGATTGGATTGGAGTGCCGTCAAAAGTATTCACAATTACACGGCTTGTAGTTTATTTGCTATCAATTTCAGAAACAAAGGACAAAACAGTGACACGTGGCAAGTCGTACAAGTTCGCTCTACTGAACCAGTCCAGAATTAGGTCATTGTGGGAGATTGGACACAACTTTGTCTTGGAGAATCAAAATCAGGTCAGACCTGTGGCATTTGAAATAAGCTTTAGAGGGCTACTACAGGGCTGAATTTCAGATATCGAAGATTTTCAATTACAGAGATAATTCAATTTCAATATCGATCTCCTAAAAGCTAGTAAAAGGTGTGTATTTTTTTTCCGAATTGCATAAGTCTTGTTTGAAGATTCAAGTTGAATTGATTCCAAGGGCATAGTGTAGAATATATATCAGTATTGTATTCTAAAATGGCCCCTAAAAAGAATTCAACACCCATTAAGCCTTCAGAAGGCTCTACTATGACTCATGAAGATGAAGAATGGCAACATGACATATCAAAATTACAAGAGCAAATTTCGTTCTCGCAAAGAACAACAAAAAATGAAATGGAAGTTTTGAAGAAAGGCGTGGAAACTAAGATGGATGGTTTGAAGAAAGGCGTGGAAGCTAAGATGGTTGGTTTGGAAGCTAAGATGGATGGCATGGAAGTGGGCATGGAAGCTAAGATTGATGACATGGTAGCTAAGATCGATGAGAAAATGGAAAACATGAAGAATTTTCTAAAAGCAGACATGGAAGGTTTGACAAAGTTTATACAAGAAAGGTTTCCTAATGGTGAAAAGACAGTAGAAGAACCTCATGATGAGAACAAAATAAATGTTAATTGTGATTTCATAAACTCTAATGTTGGCGGGAAGAACCACCATATTCCAAAGATGGATATGAGGAAGTTTGATGGAAAGGATCCTGTAACATGGATACTACAGATGGAGCAACATTTTGATCTCCATAACGTACAAAACACACAAAAGGTACGCATTGCAACTTTACATTTAGAACAAAATACATTTGTATGGTATCAATGGCTTTGCTCCCGTAAAAAAATTGTCACTTGGTCAATTTTTACTGAGGAAATGATAGCACATTATGAGGATACAAAGAGCAACACCTTCTTTAGCCAATTGATAAATCTCAAACAAAAGGGTTTAGTGGGGCAGCACATTGAGGACTTCCAAAATTGAATATAAGGGTAACTGATATTCCAGAGGAACACAGGATTGATCTCTTCATAGGTACTCTAAAGGATAACATCCAACATGAAGTTCGTGTTTTGGAACCTGATTCATCGGAGAAGGCATTCAGGTTGGCAAGAAAAGTTGAATGTAAAATTATGGCGACAAGGAAGCCTACCACTCAATTCTATAAAGAAGGAAGTGTTGCTACGCCTAGATTTCCACAACCTACAAGGTTGACACCACAACAATTGGAAGAAAAAGAGCAAAAGGGCTTTGCTACAGTTGTGATAGCAAATACACTAAAGGTCATAAGTGTGCTGAGAAGAAATTATTTTACATAGATTGTGAAGAATAAGAAGAAAATGAACAAGAAGAGGATATACACCAGGAACCACCCCTAGAAGAGGAAGAAATGAATCCGACCATATCGTGTAATGCACTGGCAGGAATTACCACTCCTCAAACTCTCAAGATAGAAGGACATATAAAGAAGAAAGGGTAATAGTGTTGATTGATTCAGGTAGCACCCATAATTTTATTCATTATAAGGTAGCCAAGGAATTAAATTGTTTCCTATACCCAGCACCAGAATGTCAAGAGATGGTTGCAAATGGAGGAACTATAAATTGCTCTGGAAAATGCCATAATATCAAGCTAACCATGGGGGAATATGTATTGACTAGTCCAATGCTTTCCATTCCTATGGGAGGTGTTGATGTTGCACTAGGAGTACAATGGTTACAATCTTTGGGGACGGTAGCTTTTAATTTTCAAGAACTTTTCTTGAAATTCTTTTCAGAAGGAAAGGAAGTCGAATTACGGGGTATTGAAGGGAAGCCAGGAAGGATAATAAGCTCTAATGGCATGACAAAGCTTCGAAAGAAAGAACAACGAGGCGTAATTGCACAATTATGCTCACTAGAAGTTCCAACATCAAAATCATCTATTTCTGCAGATCTCCAACAAGTCTTGGACAATCATTCCAAGGTGTTTGAAACCCCCAAAGGACTCCCACCTATTCGTGATCATGATCACGCTATTCATTTGATTCCAGGAAGTGTTCCTCCAAACATCAGGCCTTATAGATATCCTTACTTCCAAAAAAGCGACATTGAACGTATGATTGCAGAAATGTTAGAGGCGGGTATAATTCAACCCAGTCAAAGTTCTTTCTCTGCTCCTGTAGTATTGGTACACAAGCTTTTGAAAGTCGTCCGATCAAAGGAAAGTATTTACAGAAACCTATTTATGAGAAGGAAATGTTAGCAATACTACATGCACTAAAGAAATGGCGAACTTACCTAATGGGAAGACACTTCAAGGTAAAAGCTGATCATGATAGTCTTAAACACTTTTTGGAACAAAGACTATCGTCAGAAGAACAGCAAAAATGGGTCACAAAGATGTTGGGTTACGACTTTGAAATAATCCACAAAAAAGGAAAGCTGAATGTTGTTGCAGATGCACTCTCAAGAAAGAATGAAGAGGTGGAAGCATTGCTTTGTGCCATTTCTATTATCCAACCAGATTGGATAACTGAAGCAAGAGATGAATGGAAGAAGGACAAAGATGTATGGATACTCATTCAAAAGTTGCAGCAAGATCCTAGTACATCTGATATATTTAGTTGGAAAAATGATTCCTTATGATACAAATATCGCTTATATCTTTGTAAGAATTCCCAACTAAAACAAAAGATTCTTTTGGAATTGCACACTTCTCCTTTAGGAGGACACTCAGGATTTTTAAAAACTTACCACAGGGTGAAGAAAGAATTTTTTTGGGATGGCCTTAAATCTGATATTCAAAAGTTTGTGGCGGAATGTTTGGTTTGCCAGCAGAATAAAGTTGAGACAATTAAGACCCCGGGACTTCTACAACCTTTATCCATTCCAAGTCAACGTTGGGAGGAGATTTCAATGGATTTTATCACGGGTTTACCTAAGTCCGAAGGAAATAATGTCATCATGGTGGTAGTTGATAGACTTACCAAGTATGCACACTTTTGTGCATTATCTGATCCATTTAAAGAAAGTGCAGTTGCTACTACATTTATGGACATAATTCAAAAGATACATGGAAGCCCAAGGGTTATTGTGAGAGACAGAGATCCCATTTTTACTGGAAATTTTTGGACGGAGTTATTTTCTTGTTTGGGTACTCAATTAGCTCATAGCTCATCTTATCATCCTCAATCTGATGGTCAAACTGAGATAGTAAATAAATGTTTGGAAGGATCTCTTCGTTGTTTTGTATCTGATAAACAAACACAATGGGTCAAGTGGTTACCTCTTGCTGAATGGTGGTATAACACTTCCTTCCATACTGCAGCAAAAATGACCCCAGTTATGGCACTTTATGGATATCATCCACCATCCATCACATCATCTTTAAGGGAAAATTCGAAGGTTCAAGCAGTGGAAGATCACATCGAGCATCAGCAAGAAGTTCTCCAACTCTTAAAGGATAACCTGAATTTGGCACAAATCGAATGAAACAACAGGCAGATCAACATCGTAGCGAGAGAAGTTTTGATGTAGGAGATTGGGTATTTTTACGGCTACAACCATACAAACAAATGTCCCTCAAGCAAGCAAAGAAGGATAATAAATTATCGCCAAAGTACTATAGTCCTTACAAGGTGTTGCAAAAGATTGGTACTATGGCATACAAATTGGAGCTTCCTGCTTCTTCGCGAGTACATCCAGTTTTCCATGTTTCATGCTTAAAGAAGGTTATAGGTGAAAATCTTGCAGTTCAAACAGTATTGCCAGAACTTGATGGGAAAGGGAAAATCATATTGGAACCTGAAGCAGTCATGGAAAAAATAACTCGACAACTACGGAATCGATCAATTTCAGAGTATCTCATCAAGTGGAAGAACTTACCCACTGAAGATTCTACATGGGAGGATGAGAATTTTATACAGAAGCACCCGAAGCTACTCAAGTGTTGAGGACAACACTTTTTTGAAGGAGAGGGGCATGTTAGGTCCCTATATCACTAGTATAGCCCCTTATTATTGTTAGTATAAACCCCTTATTGTTATTATTGTACCCTTGTAACCCCCATTTTGTTATTATTGTGCCCTTAAATTATTATTGTTAGGTCGGCTAGGATTACATTATGGTCCCATGGACTCTTATATATAGAAAGGAGGTTTTGTGAATTGTATCATCCAAGAATTGTTCATTCATGTAATGTATTGGAGGTTGCCCCCTCGAAGTGGCTCATTTCTAAGGCGTGAATATCTCTTTTCTTCTCTCTTTGGAGCTGGTTACACAACAGAGGAGGATTCTCTTCAAGTCAATAAGGGTTCTGAGGAAGCATCTCTTCAAAATTCAAACATTCAAAAAGAAAAATAAAAGCTAATTCCCACAACTCCTATAGTTGAGCAACCTGCATCTTTATCTACACCTCCTTTTCCTGAAAGACTACAAATTGACAAGGGGGTGGAAAAACAAATCTTGTTGCCTAACTATGACTTTCTAGATGAATTAAAGAATGTTTGTATCAAGATTCCCTTGCTACAAGCCATTCGAGAGATTCCTATTCTAGCAAAAACAATAAAGGAGTTGAGTTTCAAAAGACCAGGAAGGAAACTAAAAGACACAAGAAAAATCCACCTGGTAGGAAAGATTGCAGATATTATGATGGGAAAAATTACCATGCAGAAGTATGTAGATCCAGGAAGTCCAATTGTCAAGACACATATAAATGGGATAGAAATTCCAAACACATTGATTGACTTAGGGGCTGCTATCAACATTATGAGTAGACAGACTATGGACCAGCTAAAACTTCCTAGCCTTCTTTTTACACCTACTTTACTGCAACTTGCAGATCGATCAATTATTAAACCAGATGGTGTATTAGAAGATATTTCAGTCTCCTTAGATTCTTGGGAATATCCATTAGATTTTATGATTTTGACTCCCAAGAGTAATCTAGGAGGGCACCCACTTATTTTAGGAAGACCTTGGCTAGCCACAGCTGATGCTTTTATTAGTTGTAGATCTGGGAACATGTACATTTCTAATGGTAATTTGAAAAAGAAATTCAATTTGTATCCTCCAGCAAGAGCAATCACTGAATTAGGAGACAATGAATGGGTTGATGATGAGGACACTATACAACCTGTCTTTACCATTTCTGAAATCAGTGAGGATAGTCAAATTCTGAACACATTAGAAAATTTTGAGACATCTTCAGAATATGACCCCACACAATTTCAGTTGGAATCTGACATAGAATATTTATCATCAAGACAAATGTCTCTTTACTCTATAGAAGAGTTTGGTAGTTCCACTATTGAGATTTTTCCAGGAAAAACATTGAATATCAACAAACATTTGGAAAAGTCACAACAAGAAGAACTAACCAAAATCTTGCAAAAACATTCTACTGCATTTGCATGGGAGTATACTGACATGAAGGGTATTGATCCTAAGACTTGCATCCATCATATCTATATTGAGGGAAACAGTAGACCAATCAGACAACCTCAAAGAAGGATGAATCCAAATCTTAGGGAGATAGTGAAAGAAGAGCTCCAAAAACTTCTCAATGTAAACTTCATTTATCCAATTTCAGATAGCCGATGGGTTTCTCCTTTTGTTATAGTACCTAAAAAGAATGGTAAATGGAGAGTATGCATTGATTACAGGGAGTTGAACAAAGCAACTTTGAAGGATCACTTTCCTTTGCCTTTTATTGATCAGGTATTAGATACATTGGCAGGTAAAAAGTACTTTTCATTTTTGGATGGTTTTAGTGGCTATAATCAAATTCAGGTAGCACCTGAAGATCAAGATAAGACCACATTTACTTGTCCATGGGGAACTTTTGCCTACCGAGTACTTCCTTTTAGGTTATGTAATGCACCTGCAACATTCCAAAGAGCAGTACTAGGAATTTTTTCTGATCTAATCCATGATTGTGTAGAGGTTTATATGGATGATTTTACAGTTTGTGGTAATTCATTTGAAGAGGCATTAGAAAATTTGGAAAAAGTTCTTATAAGATGTAAAGAAACAAACCTTTCATTAAGCCATGAAAAATGCTTTATGATGTTTACTGAAGGGATTGTTTTAGGACATCATATTTAGGGAGATGGGATTAAGGTTGATAGATCGAAAGTTGAAGTCATCTCCAAGTTGCCTATTCCAAATTGTCAAAGAGATGTTAGAAGTTTTCTAGGATTTACTAGTTACTATAGAAGATTTATAGAAAACTTCACTAAAATAGCATCTCCACTCTTCAAGTTGCTTACAAAAGACTGTGAATTTAAATGGGATCCTGATTGTCAATCCGCTTTTGAAACTTTGAAAACAAGAATCTCTGAAGCACCTATCTTGAGAGGACCAAATTGGAAACTTCCTTTCCATATTTCTACAGATGCTTCAGATACAGCTCTTGGAGCTGTGTTGGGTCAAAAAGATTTAATTCCTTATGCCATTTATTACACCAGTAAAAATTTGACTCCCACAGAGTTGAACTATACTGTGGCTGAAAAAGAGTTTTTAGCTGTTGTTCATGCAATTAATAAGTTTAGACATTACATAATAGGCTATGAAACTTTTATTCATACTGACCATTCTGCAATTAGATATTTAATGAACAAACCTGTTACTAATGGCAGAGTGACAAGATGGCTCTTGCTTTTGCAAGAATTCAATATTACTGTGTTGGATAGACCAGGAAAACAAAATACAGTAGCTGATTTCTTGTCTAGGATTCAAAATACTAAAGAAGATTCTCCTGTAGAGGATAAGTTTCCTGATGAATACTTGTTTGCAGTAACTATTAAGACCCCTTGGTATGCAGATATTGCTAACTATTTGGTTGCAGGGAAACTACCTTCACATTTATTTCCAAGTGAAAAACGAAAAATTATTCAGGAGAGTTCAAAATATTCATGGATTTCTAACGAATTGTTTAAAACAGGGCCAGATCTTGTGATCAGAAGATGTGTCAGGGAAGATGAAATGCCTGATATTCTTAAGGCATGTCATGATGAGCCATGCGGCGGACACTTTGCAGACAAAAGGACGGCCTATAAAATCCTCTCTTTAGGATATTATTGGCCTTCCCTCTTCAAAGATGCAAAACAATATGTCAAAAGGTGTGGCAGCTGCCAAAGAGTAGGGAAACCTACCCTTTCAAATGAAATGCCATTGCAAACACAGGTACTCATTGAACCCTTTGAAAAATGGGCTTTAGATTTCATTGGACCTATTGATCCACCATCTAAGCAAAAGAAGTATATATTGGTTTGCACTGATTATGTTACTAAATGGGTAGAAGCTAAAGCATTAGTATCTGCTACTGAAAATTCAGTTGTTCATTTTCTTTATGAGGATATTTTTACTCGCTTTGGTGTTCCAAGAGAAAGTGTGACAGATCAGGGGAGCCAATTCACATCCAATTTGGTGGAAAAGTTGATGGAAGAATAAAAAATCAAGCACAGAAGATCTACTCCTTACCATCCACAAGCAAATGGTCAAGTGGAGTCCACAAACAAAGTTCTTGAAAGTATCATCACCAAAACTGTTCATCTACATAGAAGAGATTGGGCAGAAAGGCTTCCTGAAGCCTTGTGGGCCTAGAGAACTACATGGAGAAATACAACAGGACATTCTCCCTATGAACTTGTTTATGGGAAAGAAGTCTTGCTCCCCATTGAGTTCCAAGTCAAGACCTTCAAGATAGCAGTTCAGTTGGGGATGGACTTATCAGAAGCCCAAAAGCATAGAATGGAGCAGTTGAATGAGCTAGATGAGATCAAACAAGAAGCAATTTTAAGAACTGATCTAGTTCAATATCAAAGAGCTAAATGGCATGACAAGTACATCAAAGAGAAGAAGTTTCAAGAAGGATATTGGGCATTGTTATTTGATTCCAAGTTTAAAGATTTTCAAGGAAAATTTTAGACTCATTGGCTTGGGCCATATGAGATTGACAAGATCTTTAGCAATGGAGCGGTAAGAATCAAGACCATTGATGAGTTTCAAACTCCTCTTATTGTGAATGGCCATAGATTGAAATTTTATCATAATCCACTCTCAAAAGAGGATTTTTTCAAAGTGTTTCAAGAGAATTCTGCAATCAGGCTGGTACAGAAGAATTCTTCTTCTCCACCAGCCTAGCTTTTGTTCTTTTCAATTAAAAATAAAAATAAAAAAAATTGTATAAGCCTGAAAACCAATCACTGATTGGCAGTCTTATACAGAAAATATAGGGTGAAAATCAGGAACACCTGACACTCTATATTTTCCAAAAAAAAAAAATCTCTCTTTCATTTTACAAGTTTTGTGACCATCCACTCCATTCCATTCCACTTCATCCCACTTCATTTTCACTCCACTTCATTCCATTTCACTTCATTTTATTCCATTTCATCAATAAAATTATTTTTCATGACCATTTCCATCTGGTCATTTGTCATCTGTTCATCTCCATTCATCCAAATAATAGCTGTGTCAGTTTCCGCAGCTGACATCTGTTTCCGCAGCTGACTCCAGTTTCCGCAGCCAGAAGCAGATTCCGCAGCTACAACTCTGTTTTCAAAAGAATGTACAGCCAGATGTTATTTCCATAATCATGAAATTAAATGCAGGTGAGAGGACCAAAAATAAAGGCATGGAGCATTCAAGATACCAATGGAGAGCAACTAATTGAAGACCAAGGAAAAAGGCAAAGATTCCAAGGTATGAGTAAAATTCATTTCAAATAGCATTGAAAACACATTTTTATATAGTTCTAAACCATAAGCTCCATCCATTATGTGCAATGATTATATTGACAAATTCTGTAACCCTTTCAAGATCTCCATATGATCCTCCCGCATTCATTCTCAAACGGTTCCATAATTAAACCCCCGATCTTCACTCATACTCCGATATTCCACCGGTGACAATGAGACATAGTTGATTTGACCACGGACACTTACAACCGCATAAATCCATAGCCGTTGTTTAAACGTGCTCACATTTATTGTGCAGCCACCAAATTTCAAAACACTGCCGGATGTGTTATACTTTGTTAATCTCACAGCCATATCTCTGCCGTGCTCACGAAACCCCTCTCTGTTCTGTTCACTCCATTTCGTTCTCTATTACGCTATAGTCTGTATACCCACTCTCTGATATCTACC
>JAXQQM020059933.1:0-43850 GCA_034641835.2 Pinus albicaulis | reverse complement strand
TAGTTAACATGGTGTTAGTTTTCATATTCTCTTAATTTAAAGGTCTATTGAAATTGAATTTAAAAGATGGATATATACAAACTCGAGAGACCTCAAGCAGATAAACTAATTTGAATATATACAGAATGGAGAGACATAAACATAAAGAAGGTAAGCTCACATGGAGTAGATAAACTAACATAGATTTACTTTAGCCTCTAATTTACTTAACATTCAAAGGGATTTCAAAATTTAAATGCAAATTTTTATATTTTCGATAAACTATGCAACCATTGAGGTTTGTTTGCACCGCTGTGACATAGAAAATGATAGACAGTATACCTATAAATATCACATATGTTTTAGCACACCTTGCTTCCCTGGACACAACCCCTCAACAGAAAAAGAAGAGAATACAGTTTTAAAAATTCCAAATCTAAATATAGTATGTAAAACTTGGCAGACAGAGACATGGGCTTGGTAGATTCATGCGGCTGCAGATTGCAAAGAATGGAAGATAAACTTACAAGGAATTTGGCGTCCCCATAGCGGACCAATGCCCTTTTACAAACTGCAATCCACACAGAAAGAAATACAGTTGGGTTAGAAAATAAGCAGGAGGGAGCATATTCATCATTGCAGGCCATTTGGAAAATCCAGGTTGTGTTTGCATCCTCATTTTAACAGCCTCCATGGGACAGAGGGCAACATGAGCAATGACCTCTGCAGAGGCCGAACCTGCAAGGTAGATCAAGGTCTTGTACTTGGCAGCATACTCGGCTCCTGCAATGTCCGAATAGTATTTCTTGAAGAACTCATAGAACCCATATTTGAACGCACCTTGTGCAGTGTATCCCACCATAGTTGGAGCCCAACCCTTGAATAACCCCTTAATTCCTTGCTCTTTTATGACCATGTTCATGCCAGTAAACGTGTTATTGTATTTCACAGGGTCAATCTGAGATCACAAGAATGAAAAGTAAAAGTAATGCAATTAGAGCAAATAAAAATTTAGGGCTAAATTTCTTATTAGCTATTTGAATTCAGTTGAACAAAGATAACTATTTTAGTCTAGAAATGATATATGAAAGGTAATAAATGCATCGCTACTAATTAATAGTTGCCAACAAATCGACTTCCTGACATGATCAATAATTACCTTCCACGTGAAGCAACAATCTAATGTTGCTGAGACTCATAAACACGTTGTAGGCATTAAAACCCATGATATTTGTTAAATTAACATCACCCTTCTATATGAAATAAACTCATGTAAGCATATAAATATTTGTCATTGACTAAGCATCATACTGACAGAAGAACTCATAATGTTGATTATTTTCCTTCCATTGTACATGAGACTAAAAACCATTAGATAGGTAGGCAAAATTACAGCCCATGTGTATGTGCACCATTGTTCTGACCGTACAGGAACTGAGCTCATCATTAAGGTGCTGTGCTGAATATGACTCCATTAAGCCATCCCCTGAAAGCATTATGATACATGTGCAATTTCCAATGAACTCAAACTAAAAACTACTGACTGACATAGCTCAAGGATTGAACTTATCTCAACTGACTTAATATGACCTTCCACTAAACATCAGACTAAAATCCAGGAGAATCCCAAGACAACAAGAATTGAGCTCGTATGTGCAATTGCCTTCCACTAAGCATGACAATGGGAATCCATTATAACCCATAATCCATAGCAACATTAGGGCTCAAGTTAGGTGTAAAATTGAATTGATTACATAATACATAGAAATCAAACGAATGAATGCTAAATGGAAATTTCTAAAAAGAAAACAATCCATTCACACAGCTCTTTGCACTATGATGCACACTTGTCTGCATATTGAACTTTTGATTGCCCATAGACAATTGTTTATGGAGGGAAAATTTAAAATCAACAAGTACCAATAACAGCTTTATATAACATAACCCATGCTACAACATAACTATGAATATTGATTGAAAAGTGCTGAGCACTAAACATAGAACTACTGTTTGATAGTTGTCATCTGGCATCAAACTCATGAGTACTGATCAGAATTCATTGTGATCAGTAACCCATAATAGCACTACATCCCATGGCTATAAGACAAACTTTAATCAAGAGAACCCATAGGAACCTTCAAAAAAAAAAATTGTATATACAAAAATTTCTGAGTAGGAAGAGTTTGGAAAGTAAGATGTGTTGTATATTTTTCAAAGACAAAATAAGATGTATTGACAAAATTGCATCATGTGTAGCATAGTGGTTAGATGGTTTTGCAGCAGAGGAAAAACTAGTCGTATAGACAAGGTGTTGCTCGACAACAACAGCACCATTTCACGTCCAGAGAAGGTACACGGTCAAGATAGTATGCTCGGAGTGCTCTGTGTGCATCCCTTTCATGAATATGGATGAGGAGATTCATCCAATTTCTTATCCGTTGCAGTAGTTGTATTGTGGGGCGCAACCGGTAAAGAGGCAGCCTAGGTGGACGTAGGAATCGCTCCTGTACATTGAGAAGCGCAGCTTCTTGTTCATTGATTTCTTTGCAAAATTGTTGGAGCTGTGAGATATATTTATGATCCATTATGTTCCTGCACAGAAATTGAAAGCATGTTATTGACTGTTGTATAGAAGATATAGTGAAATGGGAAAGCAGAATAGTAAATAGCTAGTGGGATGGTAAGGCACCAATAGTAGAGGGGTTTGAAGGAGCTTGAGTAATAGATTTTGAGGTGAGCAGAGCTTCTTCTTTTTTCCTGCGTATGACGAAAGGGTTCTCCTTCATCCGGGAATAGCGAGAGAAGGAGAAAGCGGGGGAGATGCACAGTTCATTTAATGACCGGACTCTTGATACTGCTGTGAAAGTGAGACCCTGTCGATCAATTTTTCCGATGTCGATTGTTGCCTTATCCAGCGTCATGCCTTGTGATTTGTGGATTGTTAAAGCCCATGCCATGCGAAGCGGAATTTGTGTGCGTGAGCCCCTTGTTATGGGGGGTATCGGCACAAATTTAGGATTTGAAGGATCCCATGGTGGACCTTTGTAGTGAAGAAAGTCGACTACGACAAATAATGGTAGTTCGGGCGGTTTAGTTGTTGGTGCATATACGAGTGCGTGGACGGTGCCGAGGGCACCATTGACAAGGCCAGCCTCAATCCACAAGTTGCTTGTTAGAATAACTCGTTGTCCAATGCAAAGGAGAATTTTTGCAGCTAGTTGTTCATCTTCCACGTTGTTGCCTCTAAATTCCTTCCTTTGGGTAGCGTAGCAACATGCGATTGGTTGGTTGAGTGTTTTCAACATGGTTTTATTGTGCATGTCAACAGCCTCATTTGTGGCGTATAGATGCATTGAACTTGAGAATGACTGGACCTCGGCTTCAGGAAGGTTTGTTTTTTAGCGTGTCATAAGAAGCTTCCAATCATCAATAGTGGGTGTTGCATTGCGAAGGTTGGAGAGGAGTTCGCGGAAGGAAATCTGAGCAGGGCTAGTTCCTTGTTGACGAAAAATTGTTGAAAGTGTAACCACAGTATCAAAGCTTTGCCATAGTGCAGTGCCACGAGAAGTGCCTACATACATTGGTGTGTCTTTGACAGGTGGAAGCTGGGCAAGGTCCCCGATGAGAATTATAGAGCGTCCACCAAAAGGGTTGCTTTTATTTGATGGGAATGCCTCCCGCAAGCGATCATCGATTTGAGAAAGCAATTTAGGACCAATGAAGCTCATTTCATCAATTAGAATGTATTTCACATCTCGGAGTTGTTCTTGAAGGTTTAGGAGGGCTTGACCCTCTAAAGGTTGCATAGAGGATATAGGGATGCGAAGAGCAGAGTGGATTGTCAATGCATTGATGTGGAATGCTGCAACACTGGTCGGAGCAAGCAAGAGGAGGGGGCTTGGTCCATTGGTGGAGTTTTCAAGGAAGGCATATTTTAGGCATTCAATTAGGAATGACTTTCCAGTACCAGCAGTGCCTTGGATTATCATTTTTAAAATTGATCCTGTAGCGTGTGTGTGGAAGTGGGAAAAAATGATATTGAATGCAATGGTTTGGCTTGGGGACAAGGAGGAAAGAGAATGTGGGAATGGAGTTTGGGTTTGGTGGATTGTTGTGGAGGAGCGGTTGAAGTTGATGAAGCGAATGGCTATTTCTTGCAATTGTGAAGGGATAATGGAGTTGGCCCAATTATAATTTGCATCAAAGTCACGATGGCCAAGCATTTCAAGTTCATCGAGGAGGATGTTGTTGCTTGGGTGGAGTTGAGAGAGAAATTTCCATTCAGGCATGTCGAGCGTGGGGGCATGGGGAGGGGCATCAGGAGATGAACAGCAAGAGTCGGCATCGGCAGGGCCGATTGGGGTGCGGTGGACATGCCAAGCTTGATATGTATGTCTAGTTTGTTCCCAATGTGCGACAATGGCCGCGTTGGATGTGCCGATGTCGTCAGGGAGTGTACGGAAAGGGCAGTATAGAAGGAGTTCACTCCAACAGAAGTCCACATAGGATGATGAGTCTTTCAATGGGATGGAGGTGAAACGAGGAAGGACACGTACAACCATAGGAGGGAAGATCTGTTTCCAAGGTGTTTTTTGCGGCGGGAGGAGAATGTCTAAGAGCGTGCAACTTCAATAAGAGGAAAATCCTCGAGTGCAGGTGGTCTATTCATGTATGAGACGATGAAAGGTGTCGATGGAGGATCACCATCCAATTGTTGTGAAACATGTTTGAATATTTGTTTTTTCACATTGAGGGATACAAAAGAACGACTGCACTTTACTAGTGGGAGTTTTTGCAGCATGTGGCATGTTTCCTGTGCACCAATGTCCCGATCACCGACAATTTCGGTCAGAACTTTGCGGACGACAGTAATATTAGGAGCATCTGGTGGGGAAAGCATTTGGTAGTAGCTTTCAGACTTTGCCTCTGCTTTTCCTGCATACTTTGAAATGTAGTTCAACACAACATGGCGTGATAGAATTGGTTGGAAGTCCATGTTTTCCCTCCAAATTGCAAGAAGATGAGTGTTGTGCACATTTAGCTTGTCATCATTTCTAGCAGGGGCGTACAATTTACGGCCAGTATTATCAATGTGAAGAGATGATGCGTCGCGAACTTCCCATGGGGCTCCATAGCGGCAACTTGTTTTGTTATTTCTTTTGCGCAAACATGTACTAGAGTGGCAAGTTGTGTGTCTTTGAACAGAATTGACAAGTTGCTCATAGTCTTGCAACTGATTGGCTGTAAGAATTTCATGTTTCTGGAGGAGGCATGGGTCTTGCAGAGATGAATAATTTATCCCAACAGCCCGGTTTTGAATGGGACGGGGGTTCCAAGCAGTGATGTATGCATCGAAGAAATCTTTAGCTGCACGGACAGCAGAAGCATTGTTCCAATCCAAAGTGTCCATAGTAGGTGCATTTGGAAGCCATAAGAAACCATGGATATGTGCGGAGCCGCGATGTTGCCATTCATACCTTAAAAAAAAGAAGGGGAAAATAAATAAGATGGATGCGTGGAAGTGAAGTTAATGAAAGGTAAGAGATGGAAGGAATAGTATGCATACCTGCACCAGTAATCCTTTACAAGGAGTCCTTTAAGTAGTACTTCTTCAAGGAATATTGTGAATCTGCAATGGATGTATTGAGATGCACGGTGAGGGTTTGCAACAACATTTTGGATTCTCCATCGAGTTTGCTCATGTGAATTGGATGGAGGGTTGGAAGGCATGGTTCTATGCAAGTCAGGCCATTTGGTATCAGCTGCACTGAGTGCGAAGAATATGGTAGGGGTACCTTGTTGAATGATCATGTCGTGAAGCTCATGTCTAGCTCTAGTCCAGAATGAGCGACTGCCGCGCAAGGATGATCCGAAGCGCATAATCTGGTCTGGGATGATGGAAGGGGGAATTTGTTGAAGGTGGTGGCGAAGGTCAGCGATTGTTGTTGGAAGGGTGTTTGAAAGGTCTCTTTTCATGAAGACAGAGGCAGTTGCTTGGCTGCGATGGCGCATGATGAGGTTGTACAAGTAGTAGCGGAAGCAAGGATGTTGTGCAAAACGGTTGTCATGGTAGCATATTAGATGCAAAGCGTATTCTTGCATATCTACTTTTGCAATTCTTGGTTGATTAATCATTGCAGAGCCGGTGGGGAAGAGGGTGGGGAAGGCCATGGAGAAGAGGCCTTTTGTGTTGTATTCATTGATTGGGGAGAGGTCAATGATGGGCCATTGAAGTGAATGGATGGGCGAGTGATTGGGGGATTCTATGTAGGCAAGTATTTCATCTATTTCGGAATGAGAGTTTGGCAGATTTGCAACAAAGGAGGATGGGTGGAGGTCAGATGGGCATGGTTGGGGAAGTCCAGAATCACAATTTTCAAGAATGGCTTGTTGGAGTGGGATGGAAGATGTGTTGGCATGGCGTAGCATGTTGGAAATGTTGGTGGGCACAATAGGCAAAGCATTCAGGGAATTTTGGTTAGTGTGGACATCTTTGTAATACGGATCATTTTGTAGTTTGAATTGCAATGCTGCATGAACACGTGATCTACTGACAAAAAAGTCGTACGAATTTTCGTCAGAACTAGTTTTGTTTACAACAAGGATGTCTAGTTCTGATAGCATGCGAGGAAGAGAGGTCACAATATTAGTGATATCTTGAGGAAAGCTAATAGTGTGGCCAGAATATTTTAGTTGGCCACCACGTGCATGGGTGACTTGAATAATGGGGTTTACACGAGCAATCAACATCTCTTCAACTTGAGTCAGGCAAGAGAGGACATGGGGTTGGATACCTGGGTCCATGTTGTTTGTGAAGGAAAAACGGTGGGTTGTTCGTTCACCAAGACAACAGGCACAACAAATGTTTCCGTTATTTGTTTTTTTTTTCATGGATGGGTAAGCTTCATAACAAATTGAGCAAACTTGGATGGGACTAAGTGCATCAATTCTTTCACGGAAGCGAAGATGTGCATGTTGGAGTTGGATAGGGAGGAATTGTTGCACAGGTGGAGAAGGAGGAAGATGCTGCGGGGCATGGAAAGGGTGGGTAAGAGGCAAAGGAATTGGAGGGTATGGAAAGGGCTGGCTAGGGAGGGGAGTTGTAAGGGTGAATGGGAAAGTTTGGGCGGGATGTAGTGGAAGGAGGGTACTTTGTGAAGGAATAGGAGTTTGGTGTGTGGTGGATTGAGAGAGAAGGTTGGCCTGGCGAGTTGCAAAGAGGAGACGACGACGTGCAGTAATTCTTTCTTTGTTAAGTGCGTAGTAGCGGCGCCATTGTTCCCTTTGCAAACTGTTGTCTGGTGTGGTTGGCATAGCTGTTGCAAAAAAGGAAAGGCATGTCAAATGCATGAAGTATAATGAAAGAAGAGGGAAGCATGAAGATGCAACACTCTATTTCATATTTTTATGTTTTATTATTTATTATTTTTGGCGAGTTTTTTTTTTTTGTGTTATGTATTTCACCATAGAAATAGTCGTATGGAAATGGTGTGAGTGAATTTTGAAGTGGAAATGTATTGAATATGGTTTGCATAAAAATGAGTGTTGCATATTTGAAATCAGAGAATATGTGTTTTGAAAGCAAGAACATGTTGCATTTGGTGGCCAGAGGAAATGAAAGGCAGATACTTATTTTTTTTGCAAAGAAGAAGAAGCAAATTTTGTATTATATTCCATACTAAGCATAGCATGTTGACATTTGCATTTATAAAATTGTGTGTTTTGCAAACAAGATGAAGGCATGAAGGAGGAAAGGGAAAACGACATCTGTAAATGTTCATATATTAAGAAGGGCCATTACAACATAGCGGAATAACATATAAACAAGATGCAATGAAGAAACGAGTTGATACCTATACATTTAGGAGGACTAATAGAAAGGGAAAGGGGTTGTAAACATATAGTAACGATTACAAAATATAGATGCAAAATCGACGATGCATGTCAAGTGAGGGAAAAGAGTGTTGAAAGTAGAACAATGGGAAGAGGCAAGAAATGTATGGCTAAAGGCGGCGACATGCCTTGTTCGCAGGGGAAGTTGGAGGTTGCAAGAGTTGAAGGAGCATTTTCGATGCATCAGCAAAAGGCAGATCTTCTGCGTGCATAACAATTGGTCGCAGTCGTTCAATGCCGTTGAAGGTGTCTCTCTTTAAAGATAGTGTGAAGAGGAATTGTCGCTCTTTGATTTTGCTATATATGTCAAGGACAGCATGAGGATCTGCTGAGAGGAGGAAAAGGTCCTCTGTAGAGATGCCTAGGAGGGCAGTTGCGGCGTCGTCAAAAGCGACAACATTTTCGAGGTGGCCAGTGTGATCGTGCAGCTGGAGGCGGAGAATGTAGCGGTAGTCACACTTGGTGAAAGACCCTTCACACTTTGAGCAACGCCACGTGGCATCATCTTGTTGTATAGCCTTTTTCATGCATTGCATACCATCAATGGTAAGTGGGCATGCAAGGAAGTAGAAATCATGCAAGTCAATTGAGGTAGCAGTAGCACGGAGCGACATCCATGGGACATTTTCTCTAGGTGGAATTGAGAGGATGTCAGAAATTGTTTTTGTATTAAGTGGCTTCTTGCTGGTGCTTGAGTATTTGTGGCTAAGCGAGGGCGACGAAGATTGAATGCCTTCTTTCTCGAACCATTGCTTAAGTTCCACCGTTTCAGCGATCTTTGGATCGATAACCAGGGAGGTGGTAGGGATTGTGCTGATAGTTTGGCCGTTGAACTCGACGACCCTGCCACCTCGAATTGCAAGGACTGTAACTGCACGAGCCATGCGAAGTTCAGAGAGTTCACGCCCTTCAGCATGGTAGTGTTCTCCCCACAAGGTCACATCAATGCTGTTCCCAGACATGTCGCGAAGAGAAATTGTCTTTCTTGGAGTTTCAGAGCCATCGTGTTTGCAGACAATAGAGGCAGGAGAGAGTGAGCTAATAATACCTATGAAATCAAAGATTGAGTTAGAAGGTGAGAGTTTAAGGGAATTGATAGGTACAAAGTGGAAGGTGTGGGAAGGAATTGTGAGGTCATCATTCAAGACTTGAGAAACTGTTGATGAAGAGAAGAGGAGAATTTCAAATGGGCATCTTAGATGGTTATAGGAAGGGTTGGGGACCTTTATGGTTCCATTTGAAACATTGTAGATTTGGCCAACTTGAATGAGAGCATGAAGGGATTCAGCCAATTCATTGAAGGCAGACACGTGGATTTGCTCGTTTTCGTGGTCGACAAGGTCAAAGCCTAGTGACTTTCCAGAGCCACGTGCATTGGTAAAATGCCGAAGGGGTGTTTTTGAAAGGACGCGGCCTTGGATGGACCAAGTTTTTCTTGTAGGGGAGAGTGCTTTAAAAGGGAGAGTTGTCGAAGATGCTGCGGCGGGGTCTTGGGAGGACAATGAGTGAATGTCAAGGGACGGTGGTGATGAAAAGGGAGAGGCAGAAGATGAGGATGATGTGGCTTGGACCATTTGTTTAGTAGAGAGAGTAAGAGGGCATGGGTCACCAACCAATGGGGCAACGCGCTGGACTACTTCAAGGTCGAGAATAGAGAGTGACCTGCAAGAACGAGCAATGTATCAATGAAGTGGAAATGTAGAAATTTAGAAATAATAAAGGAAATAGAGGGATATAAGGGAAAAACAATTATAGGGGAGGAAGGTGTGAGGCGTTATGTAGTAAACGTACATTGTTTGATGCGAATACATGCATGAGCATCTTTTCAAGAGAACAATGGAACCTACAGCCAAGTTCCCATCCTGCGCGAGGGAAGTGTGCGAAGAAGGGAGAAGGGCAGAATGCTTGTGAACACCATCGGAAAGTGACACGCGGTATCGAGCTACTGAAGTCCGGGTAGAGTTGATCTGCGCAAGTTCAACAACTTGGAGGGTTGGTTGCTGGTCGGTAGCACCAGCTAGTAGAGAAGGAAGACAATTGCAAGATAATGGCGTCTCCATGGTAGAACGGGTGGCTTGTAAAAAACAATACGCTGCAAGCGAATAGAGATATTAAGGCCAAGATAGTGAAGAAGAACATGTCCAGATAAACGAAGGGAAAGTTCGATATTGCTAATTTGCGAGAGATGAAATGTAGAATTGCTAATTTGGATGATTTCCACTCTTCAATTAATAGTGACAAATTTGGTATATGGAAGATGCTATTGCAAGTTGCACAAGTGGAAGTTGTGCAAATATGTTCCTTACAATGAGTACTGTAAAGGCTTTCCCTATGGAACATATATTTTGGAATAGGGCATGTTGAATTATTTTGATGGTAAACAAGGCATAGGCATAAAATAGGTTAGGAGAGGATGTTGGGTTGTAGGTATAAAAGGAAAGGAAATAGTAATGTGAAATAGGCCTATTTGTAAATGAGCTTGTGAAGTACGCTACTTGCAATTGTATATCTTGAATATTCTAAGTGGTTTTTTCAACTTATTGAAAATCATGTTTGATACGACAGATACACATGACAGTTTGAAACATAAGCGCACAAGCAAATGGAATACATTGATTGAAAATAGAACTGTTACTACTATATTTTGCCACCCATAATTTTGGAATTACATAATTGTTTTTTTTCATTAGATGATAAAAAAGAGTCAGACATCCTACAAAAGACTGCAAAGGGCATTGCAAAAAATGATATATATATTTACAACCAAAGTAGGATAAAGAGAGGAGGAAACTGTTGGCATGGCTCTAACAGGCAACAACCATGTAACTGAACTACCAAAGTAACCATATTTGTAAATGAGCTTGTGAAGTATGCTACTTGTAACTGTATATCTTGAATATTCTAAGTGGTTTTTTCAACTTATTGAAAATCATGATGCACATGACAATTTGAAACATAAGCGCACAAGCAAATGGAATACATTGATTGAAAATAGAACTGTTACTAATATAATTTTCCACCCATGATTTTGGAATTACATAATTGTTTTTCTTCATTAGATGATAAAAAGAGTCAGACATGCTACAAAATACTGCAAAGGGCACTGAAAAAAACGATAAATATATTTACAACCAAATCAGGATAAAGAGAGGAGAAAACTTTTGGCATGCCTCTAACAAGCTACAGACATGCAACGGCTACAGCCATGTAAAAGAACTACCAAAGTTGCAAAAGGACGAGTGTAACAACTTGAAATGATTTTATTGTACTTGTGCTCAAGAAGTATGCAAAAGGAGGTAAACGAATTTCACATGAAAAACAACAGAAATTAAGTATTCTATAGATCTCATGTTCCTCAATAAGATGGTTGCAATCACATGTAATACAGAATATAAGAAAAATGTATGTTGCCATATGCAGATATACTGTTGAGGGATTTTAATTTTTTTGTTTAGAACTGTCACTACTATAATCTGCCACCCATAATTTTGGAATTACATAATTGTTTTTCATCATTAGATGATAAAAAGAGGCACACATCCTGTTATGAGATCATATTAAAACAAAAACACCTCAAATGATGAACAACCAACAAAATGCATAACAGAAAAAGCATTTCATCTCTGTATTTCTTAAATGAAAAGGGAGTGGAAAACCTAGGAGTCAGGTATAAAAGAAAATTCAATCAACCATCCTTGAAAAAAGACCGGACAAACCAACAAGTAAGCTATCTATCTCAATATCTAAGAAGTCGTCTACCCACTGATGTCTAACGAAGTGAAAGTGAATACAGAAAATGAAATGAAATGCTGAGGATTGTGGACTCTTCCCCTTCAAGGGCATCAGATATAAAACCATTTGATCTGTGTATTTCTTAAATGAAATGGGAATGGAAAACCTAAGAGCTGAATCAGATATAAAAAAAAATTCAAACAGCCATCCTTGAAACAATACCGGACACCCACAATTGAACTATCCCTATCGCAATATCTAAGAAGTCGTGCAGCAAAATTACCGGGTGATGTTGAATGAAGTGAATGCAGAAAATGAAATAATTGGGACTGTGAACTCTTCTCCTTCAAGGGCACGGTGCTACAATCTGTTCTGCGTTCTTCTCTCCTTTCTGCGCTCTTCTCTTATTTGAGTTTTTTCCGTTCTGTGCTCTTCTCTTATATGAATTTAAGCCTCCCAGTATTGCTTCCTAATCTACAAGTTAGCCCTTCAGTCAATTATGGTCCATGTTATCTCCAGAAGTATGCAAAAGAAGGTAAACGAATTTCACATGAAAAAACAACAGAAATTAAGTATTTTATAGATCTCGTGTCCCTCTATAAGATGGCTGTAATCACATGTAATCTAGAAAGTGATAAAGATATCACGTAACAGAAGCTTTGTTTGGACAAAAACCACAGGCTACTGAAGCTTAGAACAATTGGAAAAAACTAAGTGCACAACACAATACAAGGGAAAAGCTGCTAGAATTTAAGAAGCTGAATAGTAAACAAAATTCCAACTCTTCTCTAACAGAAGCTCTGTTTGGACAAAAACCTAAGGCTACTGAAGCTTAGAACAATTGGGGAAAGCAAAACTAAGTGTACAACACAAAACAAGGGAAAAGCTGCTAGAATTTAAGAAGCTGAATTGTAAACAAAATTCCAACTCTTTTCAAGAACTAGCATCAATCTGAAGCATAATGCCAATACATAGCTTAAATTGCACCAAACATCTTGACTAATTCAAAGTTCCCGAGTTTTTACACAGTATCTCACGAAGCTCATTTGCAATCAACACAGAAGAACTATTAACAGCTGTTACCAAATAGTCAATTTGCTGCAACAATATCAAGATGCTATTGAAGTCAACAAATTTTTATTATAAGTCCTGAAGGCCTCTTGTTGAATCGCTAGCTGAAACAATCCATATCAATCATCATATTGAAATATAATCATGGTGAAAATTCTGTACAAAATCTCAACCAGGTATATATCCGGATTAGGAAGAATGGATATTGTCACTAGTGGAGTTCATATAGTTAGAAAAACAGTGAGTTGTATTATCCAAAAACTTCCCAACCATTTTCAAAGTTTGGCATGTGATTGATCCAGCACTCAACAGAGACCAGCTTATTTGCATCCAAAAAAACTGAACAATAGTTTTCGTGTCTACTACTGGATACAATCAAAATTTATAGAATTTTGAATATATCTCTGAAGGCCTCTTGCTGAACCATTTCGCTGGCACAGTAGTGCTTGTGGCAACAAAGGTAAAATATATTAAAATAATACAAGTGCTGCAAAATATAGGGTACATAAATCAACTTTAAGCAAAGTCTTTCCAAACCCAACTTTGAGAAATCAGTCCTTGTATCTAAAAGAAGCACATTGAACATCCTGCACACAATGTGATTAGGGAATTTGCCAAATTTGCAAACAGAGGATACTGATAATCGTGGAGTCTATATGGTAAGAACGCCAGAAGAGTCTATATTTTAGAAGTTCCCAATCATTTTAAAGATTTTGCATTTGTTTTATCCAGCACTCCATAGACAACTTTCTTTGCATCTAGCAAAGTTGTACTTATTTGCATAAAAAAAAACTGAACAATAGTTTTCGTGTCTACTACTGGATACAATCAAAATTTACAGAATTTTGACTATATCTCTGGAGGCCTCTTGCTAAACCATTTCGCTGGCACAACAGTGCTTGTGGCAACAAAGGCAAAATATATTAAAATAATACAAGTGTTGCAAAAGATAGGGTACAGAAATCAACTCTAAGCAAAGTCTTTCCAAGAAGCACATTGAACATCCTGCAGACAATGCGATTAGGGAATTTGCCAAATTTGCAAACAGAGGATACTGATAATCGTGCAGTCTATCTGGTAAGAACGCCAGAAGAGTTTATATTTCAGAAGTTCCCATTTCCACTACAATAATGAGAGGCTATCAAAACAATGTGCATCTTTTAGATACAGAATCCAAACCTGATAAAGGCGTGTTCTTGAAAATAAAGGGTAAAAGAATTCAAATTGAACCTGTTGCTCAAAAAATGCGTATATATACCACATATATACCCTGTCCACACATGAGATAGAACGCTAGTATGAGAACTTTCATCGTTGAGTCATAGAACCAAACCAGAATATATCATGCGCCCAACCTGATTCAGATAATATGCAAATTTGAGAACAGGCATTTGTTTGCGGGCGAACATATGAAGACGGAGGATGAACGCATTTAAGCACACCCGTATATGGCAGGTTTCAGCATTAATGAAGCAGCAGTCACCACGAACCAAGCGTATCTGCATATTTAACGCTGCAACAACCAAACATTCATTCCAGATCTGGGCGATTTCTTGGATTTTGGAAGTAGGCTGAGAGGCGTTGCTGCCACGCTTGAGCATTAATGATACGTAGCTGGTAAATCGTGCGAGCTGGAGAACTGTGAGCTGTAAACACTGAAACAGCGAGCCAGCAATTACTCTGAGAACTCCATTCAGCCAAATCGCCCGAGGTGGAGGTAAGAGTAGCATCGTGCGAGTTGGACTGTGAGCTGACCTGGTAAATCGTCCGAGGTGGAGAAAACAGCGAGGTCGAACCAGCAGCCGGCAAATGGCACATTCTCAGTGGCTCGAAGGACGATGGCAAAGTCCTCTGATTGGCTCCAGAAAACAATGCATTCAACCAAACCCAGCAAAGGGAACGCCTTTCAGCGTAATTATTTAAATAATGTAATATGTTATTTATTATCTATATATATATATATATATATATTTCAATTTAAATAATAATAATATTTTTTTAAATGTTATAATCAATTACATAACAAATTAGTGTATAAGACGCTTTTATTTGTGTGACAAGGGTCTCTCGAAACCTTTTTCTAATGGGATAAAGAAATTTCTTTGTGTAATGATTTAAGTGTTAAAGTTTATAATGGTGTGCCCAAACGAGTTGGATCCAATGGTAGAAAGCAAATAGTTTTTCACCATTGGGCAATATTCAATTTTCGTGAGGACCTAAACTAGAGCTACGAGGATACCTTGAGCTAGTGGTCGAATGTGTGGTTGTACCTAGAGAGATTATATTAAATGGGCTTGTGACCCGTCCACACACAAGTGAAGCAAAGTCCATCCTCATGTCCTTCTTTTTATCAAGAGTCTCGAGTTGCTAGATCGAGTAGTTGGGAGCATGGTTTGTTCTCCCATCCAACTAGATTCAATTCCAAGGGACATATTTTTCTCGTTGTCATAAGGCTTGAAGAGTATGTGTCCACAACCATGAAATGTCTCGACTCTTTCTAAGTTACTAATATACCTAGCTTGCGAGTGGTTAGATACACTCTTAGTTTTATAGTGGTAGTGAGAATATTTGATCCTAGGCCTCGCTCACATTACTCCAATACGTTATCAATTCACTATAGTTTATAAAATAAAAAAAAGTTACAAAAGTGTACATATTCCATGGCCTTTATATATATATATATATATATATATATATATATATATATATATATATATATATATTCAAACTTTTCATATTAACCATTATTAATATGACCACTTAAATTAAACCTTAATTAAATGAATGAATGGTATTTTTAACATCCATGAGACTAAAAATAGTCTATGGGACTACCAACCTCCCTGTTTTTTGCATTGTGCAATTCAATCATTTTCTTACTGAAATTGATGATGAGTGGACCCTGATGTCTCTCAGAGCATCACATTCCAAAATGAAATGATTTTTTGAATTTGTATATTTTCAAACTTTAAAAAAGAAAAATAAAATATTTATGATTCAAACTTTAAAGATTTAAACATGCACATTATTGAACATTCACATTGAAATTTCAAATTTCTAGTTTGATATCAAGTGCAAATTGGAGTTTACATCTTAATAAGAACCATGAAATATGTCCATTGTCATATTACATTCAAGATTTGCCTCAAGGCACCTCCAAACAGGAACTAGGAAATTTCAAAACTGTAAACAATGGCTTCCTCAAGCCATCTCATCAACATCCATGTTATCAACATCACTTCATCTACCTTTCATTTTTTTGGAAACTTGGCTCTCCCATTGCTTCTAAGTTTATATGCAATGTTGTCGAAGGACCAAAACAATAAAATTTTAATTTAATTCTGAGTATTCCTACAACCCATTTGCAAAATGATAAATCTCTATGCTTCATTGTTGGGAAAATGGGTAAACTATAATATTAGTTTTGTATGCTTGTACAAACATCAAAATGATATTTTTAATTTTAATTTTTTAAGTATTCTTATTGCCCGTGCTCAAAATCTTTGTGAATTGTGCAGTGGTTATGGTCAGTTTTGTATGCACTATGGAGTCACAATGGTATCTAAAACAACAATGTCGTGAGTTCCATCATGAGTGAGGCAACATGCCTAGCCATTATTTCTAAGTTTTTAATCCAAGCCTAAGTAAGACGTCGATAAATCTACAATTCAACTATTCAAAAGATATGGTAGGATTTAACTCTTGAGGAAAAAACTTAAAAAAAAACTTGTTGCATCCAAACACTAGTGACCAGTCACATTGTCTCTCGGTGTGTTGTTGTCTGGACCTATGTGAAATTCCAATGGCCATCATCTAGACCTGTATGATATTCCAATGGCGAATGTTGTGATATTCCAATGGAAAATGTTGCGAAAATTGAAAAAAAATGACATGCAGGTGGGGTTTTGAATTAAAAGTGGGTTTTTATTTAATAATAAAAATTATTGCCCCCACCCCCCCCCGCCGCCCCCCCCCCGCGGGGGGCTTTGATGAACTTGTCAAGCACCCATTTTCGGGGTTTGGCACACCCACTCCATGGAAAGAACCTGTTTAATGTTTATGAAGTACCGGGTTCTTACAAGTCGCACCAGGTCCTTTCGGGTTCATTTAAGAGGTACCCGTTCCTGCACCCAATTCTTGGGAACGGGTTTGAGAACCCCACCCCTAGGTTCACGAACCCATGCTACATAGAAAATTTCATTATTTTTTTCAAAGAAACATGTATGGGAATTTCATTAAAAGAGAGAGTCAGGATCCAACCCAGAACCGTTACAATTCTTCAATAGTACCAATATTCTTGTTGGTTTGAGATTGATCATAAAGGCTCAATCCAAACCCTTAAATGATTCCCCATGAAACAAAAAAAGTAACCCTTTCCAAAAAACTCCTAGAATCAATATGCATTTACATTCCATTCTTTGCTACTTTAATTTAGACTGGCTTATGATTTTTCTTGGTGAAATAGGTTTCTTCTTCTTTCACACTTTAATCCAATCTATAGTTTATGTTGCGTCTAACGAATTATTTAATGTACGAACCTTGTTATTTTCCATATCTTCCTTATTTTCTTGATTTTCCCAAGGAATGGTTTTTTCAGCAACTTTACTTAGGGATTCAAGGGGATGCTCATATTTCGTTGAAATTTGTTGTTCATGCACTATTTTTGAATATGACGGGTCCCCATGCACTTCTTCCTCAATGATTGTCAATTGCTTCAAAGAATCCTCTTTGTCAGTATTTCCTTCCTGGATTTTCTTTGCTTCTCCCTCATTTTGAGGTTGTTTTTCCTTATATACTAAGTAATGCTTGTACTGAGCTCCCTCGCACCATATAGATCTCAAGTTATTTTTTCGAGCATTGTTGTTCTACAAACACTTTGGGCACTTTTTGAGTACGTGCCCAAATTCGTAGCATGCTCTACAATGAAAAGACACATTTTCGTAATCGATCTTCTAAGTCCACACATAATCTGGACTTGACAGATTAATTTCAGCAAGAAAACCCTCGTTAAAATCCATTTCCACACAAATTCATGCATAAGTAGTTTTATGATACATTTTTCGTGATGTATTATAGCAATAAAACTTCCTTAACACATTTCCAATAAAGGATAGCATTGAGAGATTCTAAATATGCAGGGAATATTCAGAAGCCTAACCCAAATAGGAGCTGAGGAAATAGATGTTGATACCAGATTAAAGGTGGGAGTCAAGAGCTATAAAAAAAGGCTAGTGTTGCCCCAAAACTAGGGCCCATAATAAAAAATTATCTCCTTGTCCTCAGCATTATCAAAACCAACAACAAACAAACCATTAGCTAGAGGATAAATGGTCAGATCATCTGACAATAAGGGTTTCCACGATTCAGAGATCCACTTGTGTACATAAGACAATAATGACCAAAACCCATTAAATATGCATACTAACCCTTTATCTAAAACAAAAGAATAAACATTAAAGGCTTCTTGTTCCACAACATTATTGGGGGTCGAGGCTTCCTGAACAACCAAAAGAACATATACTACTTTCAGTATGGCACTATACAAAACGGAGGCGTCAATCCTTCAACAAATTTATTCTTTGAATCTCTAAAATTCAACATGGATCAGAGAACTGCAAAAACCCAAGTTGCCACTCATCTCTCAACCATAAGATTCACATTGAAAAGGTATATATTAGTTATAGGGAATGTGTAGGATCAAAATTTCATTAATTATAAATAAATATAAATCATTTTTTTTCACATGTACAACACATTGTACTATCATTACTGTCAACATTCATCATGTCACTTGGGATATTTGAAGAGGATTCCATTCCTTCCTTTCAACCACCCAAGATAACCCCAATTAACAAAATTTCAACATATTATGTCTAATTATAATAAATTTATTAAAATGTATCTTTCACAATTATATATATATATATACAAAGAAAAAAGGTTTATTCTATTAATTTTTTGGTTTATTGTCCGTAATATTTATTGATAACAATTAATACAATTGTGAGAGGTAATATTATGACTATAACAAAAATTAATACCAAAATTGCATTGGGCATCCTACCTTGAGATTGGAAACCATGATTTATCATGAACTAAGACAAAACTTGACTGGCCCGTTAAGGGAATCTAGGCCTTAATCATTTCAACAACAAGTTACATGTAAAGCTAATGGATTGTTGTAAAAGGCAAGATAGATACTATTATAAAACTAAATTGTCATAATTCTTCAAGGTGCTTGGTCTCATCAAAGAGGATGATGGAGCCTCCACGAAGGTTTTTAACACTCACACATGGATCTTCCTTCCTTGCTTCTTCACCAACCAAGAGACAAGGGTTATTAAGAACATGTTATGTTGCTCGAGAGCGTCCAACTTATCAATGATGTGTTGCAACTCCTCTTCCTACGGTGACAGAGAAAGTGTGACAAATTCCTCAGTGTGCTAGTTTAATTCTTGTATGCACTATATTTTTCTGTCTTCAGTGCTGGAAGTTTTCGTATCCTTAACAAACTCCACCAGCTCCCTTTCCATCTCGCCCTTTGTTATAATATTCCTCATTGCCTTGGTGTGCTTCTCCAACTCTTAGACATAATGACACCACTTTGGGGAAGTTAAGATATGGTACACAATGACAGTAGTGGCTACATCCCTCTCCACCCTGGAACTTCAAAATGGTCTTGTCATTGATTCCTTCCCATTAGTTCATCGATCACCCATGCTGTAGAAAATCTCTAACACAACTATAATACCATGTATAAATTATATAGAAACTCTATATAAATGGATTCAATACGATCATGTAATTTACTAAAACAAGATACTGAATCCTTCTACTATATTTGCGAAATATAAAACATGATCACTCAATCACATGCATGTAATAGAAAGGAAATTATCAATCACACGACACAATATGTATCTGGGGAAAGCACCTACTCAAAACCCCTCTATAGTATATTGTACATAGTTAAATAATCATGAAACAATGCAATGCTTTCTCACATCAAGAAAATCCTGCTCTATCCTGACTGTCTCACTCTGATCCTGCTCAAAACTGTGTGGAAATTCTTAGGAAAAATTGACCATCACTTAGCCAATTCTCAGCCCTTCCTTAGCCCAGCCTCACTCACACAATCCCTATGCAATTAATCCTTATTAAATAGGATAAATAGCCTTCCTTGATTGTGCAATCCCTATGGAGCCTTCCTCTGAATTTATAACTGCACTTGGGCAGTTCGCTAAAAATACAACTAATAGTTTACTTGTCTTAAACCTTTGTCTCAACTGGGTCTCCATCAGAATTGACATGCATGAAACTATTAATAGTGAATCATCAGTTACATGGTAGATCACTACTTTTGAATTATATCTATTTTAATTCACTTGATCGTCCAGTAGCTCATCAATCAGTTAGAACTAGTTAAATTTATTTTAACTCAATTAATGTGAGTTAACAGATCCCACTCACACCACACTAGTGCTACAACTGCAACTAGACCCTTGAACTAATAGAATCATTCTACATGCCTATCCTTTGACCCTCAACTCGAAATTCTTGAGCTAACTAAGTCTATCACACCTAGTTAACTATTACAAGTTGTTATGAGATAAGATTACCCTAGGTCTAGTCTATGCCTTAACTAGAATCATAAATACAATAGAAGTGACCGTTGGAAAAAATACTGAGAGGTGGCCCGGGGGGGTGAATCAGTATTTATAACTTTTTGTAAACTTTTACTATTATTTACTGAATTTATATACGCGACTTTAATGAGCCCAACTCGTGTATATACACAGATACATTAACAAAAACTTGTGTATACTGAGATGACTTTATTGTTAGATAATCTTTCAAAACATTCTTTAACCAAACTTATCAGGTATGCATCAAATAGTTAATCAATAAATATGTGCAGTGATAACAGAATAAATCATCACACAAGAGCATCACACATGAACACCAAGATTTAAGGTGGAAACCCAATTCGGGAGAAAAGCATCGCTAATGTCGTCTCTATCTTCAATATTTATTATATAGAAAACTGCTTACATTATTGTACTGATGCAGACTCATATCAGTACGCAGGCATCAACCTGCAGAAGGTTGCAACCTTCTCTCGTTCTCGAGCTACTACTGGAAGGGAGCTCCAACCCCCTGATATCGTTTACTAGCCACTACTAGAAGGGAGCTTCAACCCCCCTGATCAGAACACCAGCTTCTATTGGAAGGAATTTTTTACTTCCATACTGAAGGCTTCAACCCTCATAACCACTACAGACCACGTTTCATCAATTTTCACACTAGATCCCACAACTTCAACACAACACTTCATAAAGATCAACACCAATAAACTTAACCCAAATTCATTCAAAACATTGAGATTATTCTAACCAGAACACAGTAATAAACCCATATATCATAATCAGCATGCAGAATCAATCTCAACCCTGATCATTCATTATCTTAAAATACATACGCTACTTCACTTTACTGATTCCGCGTGTATACGCGCTTTCCTTCACACCGACCTGCGTATAGATCTGAAAATACTGAATTTTCAGAATACGATCAATTTCAGAACCACATCTGAGGCTTTCAGTCATATATCTTTTCAGTATTGCAGAACCCTTAATCAGTCAGTCATCATTTAACATATTTACTCACTCATTGATCAGATTTGTACATATTCAACTTAGCAGCATATACAGTTTCAAGAAACCCAGATCTACATGAAGACTTCATTGATGGACATCAAAAATACAACAGTAAATAAACAGATAACCTCTCCAGTAAGATTTAGAAGACTCTGACTTCCATACGCGTTTTCGCTGAGACAAAGTCGCGTATATACGCGCTTTCACTGTGACAAACTAGCATATAGATCTGTAAATGTTATTATTGTAGAAAGATGCATATCTATAAACTTACCCAGATTTATTTTCTTCACTTTAGCAAACATGCCTCAGTTCACAGATCCAAACATCTCATAATAAGATCATGCAATTACATAGTCATTTCAGGTCCAGAGATCTTGATCCATCATTGTATCCAAAGGTGCACCATAGATTCAGATCTACCAATAAAATATAGTTCATCCCATGCAGATATACTTCAGAGAGAAGTATTCAATAACAGTCCTTATACCTACACACACTTTCACTATGATCTTCTTCTCCTTATATAGATTTAGCTTTTACCAATACCATGAGCCAAAGCCACACAACTGCCAATGGTATTCTTGGATGGAATCAAATAGACAATACAACACTCAATACTGTGGGCTAATACCATGGTAATGCCCCTTGGTATCATAATTTAGAGCGCAAAAGGCATACGCGACTTTGTTGCTTCGTACCCACGTGTATACGCAATTTCTCTTCATAAAAATTGTGTATATACTAATTCTGGAAGTATACGCGGGTTGCCTGTATACCAAGTAGTGTATACATTTCCTTCATACGCGGGTTGCCTTCATTAAACTTGCGTATACATTGAGAAATATTTCCTAATTCATTTCTTTGGCACTTACTATAATTCCTTTCTCTGTCACATATGAATTGACCTGTAGAAACATCATTTTTTACATCTTTAACAAAATAGGATGCTATCAAAAAGGAAACTCATCAAGTAGGTTTCCATCAAGGACAACTTCATCAAGTAGGTTGCCATCAAGGACAACATATTGCATTATATTGCCAACAGTCTCCCCCTTTGGACTTGATGGCAACCATGATGGTGTTTGATCACCATAATTGATATATACATTAATCATAACCATTATTCAAACACCAAGATACTCTCCCCCTTTGACATCAAGGGCAAAGGTCGGATCAAAACCAAAACAGGTTTCTAATGTGCACTGAATTTACCATGCTCCCCCTGACTTCATGCTGGATCTTTAGATAGATTTTTCAATGAAGTACATGACTCTATTACTCGACCGAGTATGACCTTTTCTATAATCGAGGACTCATACTTAAATCAATGATCCAACCAAGTGGAATTACATATTTGACTCAACTTCCCAACCAAGTGGGTTTACATATTTGACTCAACTACCCAACCAAGTGGGTTTACAAATTTGAACAAGTCCTTTCATGACAGAATATAACAATTTTACATCATAGGTCTCAACATGACCTTTTCGTCAAATAACATATATGACTTTGAATAGCCAAGACCAAAGAATCTCAAACAGGAGATCATAACATAGCAACCAATCAGAATGCCAACAATGCATCCTTTTCAACAAGGCAAGTGCTCCCCCTAAGCTTGTGCATCATGAACACCTTCAACAACCAATTCATCAAAGTATCTTCATCAAGGTGATAAATATCAAAGAAAGGTATAGTAAGATGAATACTGGAACAAAAACAAAGATTATTCAACAACACCACAGACTGTTTTGAAAGCTAACCCATATAATTTATGTTAGCAAAAATCATATGCGGTTTTATGCACAGAAACTCGCGTATATACATGATTTGCCTTTATGAAACCAGCGTACCAAATTTAATCTTCTGAAATTACGCAGATTTCATAAGAGAGGCAGAGACAACTCCCAGATTCTATCTGAGATATTCAAATGCTTCCCTGGGAAGAGGTTTAGTAAATATATCTGCAACTTGTTCTTTGGAGGGAACATATTCCAATTTAACCTTTTGTTCAAGCACTTGTTCACGTAGGAAGTGATAATTGATAGGAATGTTCTTGGTCTTGGAATGCATAACAGGATTTTTCAAGATACTAATGGCACTTGTATTATCACACAGAATGGAGATGGGAGGTTAACATTTTATTTGAATATCTTGTAATGTCTGCATCATCCAAATAAGTTGTGTGCAAAATGATGCGGCAACCACATATTCTGCTTTCGTTGTTGATAAGGCAATAGAACTTTGTTTCTTGCTGAACCAAGATACTAATCGAGGCCCCATATAGAATGCACCACCACTAGTGCTATTTCGATCATCAACATTTCCAGCCCAATCATCATTTGTGTAAGCATGAAGAGTGAGATCAACATTATTTGGATACCATAGACCATAGTCTTGAGTCCCTTGTAGATATTTGAATATTCTTTTACAGCCTAAAGGTGAGACTCTTTTGGGTTAGCTTGGAATCGTCCAACAATCCCAACAGCGTGCATAATGTCTGGTCTTGTCCCAGATAGATAAAGAAGACTTCCAATCATGGATCTATACTCTGGTTGATTCACCATGGGAGAATCATCACGAGAACTGAGGTTACATCCAGTTACCATTGGAGTACTCACAGGTTTGCAGTCTTCCATCCCATACTTCTTCAGAATTTGCTTGAGATGTTTTTCTTGTGATAGAAATATGCCATATGTTGCTTGTTGCACTTGTAAGCCAAGAAAATATTTTAGTTCCCCAAGTAATGACATTTAAAATTCTTGTTGCATAATAGAAGAAAATTTCCGACTCATGGAATCTTCATTACTTCCAAAAATGATGTCATCAACATACACAACAATAATCAATAATTTATCATTCTCAATTTTTGTGTATAATTTACAGTCATCAGATCCTTTTGTGAAACCTTGTTGTTGAAGATATTTGTCAAGATGATAGTACCATGCCCGAGGAGCCTGTTTGAGACCATATAAAGCCTTTTTAAGTTTGCAAACAAGTTTTTCATCATTCCCCAGAATGAATCCTTCTGGTTGTTCTATATAAACTTATTCTTCTAAATCACCATTGAGGAAACCAGATTTTACATCCATTTGATAGACTTTGAATTGTTGAAAACTTGAAAAAGAAAGAAACATTCTTATGGCTTCAAGTTTGGCTACAGGAGCAAATGTTTCTTCAAAGTCTATACCTTCTTGTTGAGCATACTCTTTACAAAGAAGTATAGCTTTGTTTTTAATAACATCTCCATTTTCATTTAACTTGTTTTTTAATATCCATTTTGTTCCAATAAAAATTTTATCATGAGTTCTTGGAACCAATTCCCAAGTAAGATTCTTTTCAATCTGATCAAGTTCTTCATTCATGGCTTGAATCAAACATTCATCTTTACTAGCTTGATTAACATTTTGTGGTTCAATAGTGGATAAGAATGCCAGATAACTAGGGGACCCTACAAGAGTTCTTCTTGTTTGGACACCTGATCCCTTTTCTCCCAGAATTTGAGATTCTAGATGATTATTTTGAACATACCTAGATGGATCATTTTCATATATATCTTCTTATGGTGATTCATTGGGTTCTCCTTCAATATTATTGGTATTTGATGAGGGAAAATATACATCATCATCATCTTCATTTGTTGTAGTTATTTCCTTTTTAGGAGCTCTGAGAGACTCATCAAATACAACATCAATACATTCAACAATCTTTCGAAGTCTTTTATTGTAACATTTATATGCTTTACTTCTAGAAGAGTAACCAAGAAATATTCCTTCATCTGCTCTAGGCTCAAACTTACCAAGTTTTTCATCATTGTTCTTGATAAAGCATTTTCTTCCAAACACTCTGAAATGCTTTACAGTGGGAAGATTACCATACCAGAGCTCATAAGGAGTTTTATCATTGTTCACACGAACATGAGCCTTGTTAAGAATATTTACTGCAGTATGTGATGCTTCTCCCCAAAAGGTATCAGGAGTTCAAGATTCGTCAAGCATAGCACGAGCCATCTGTGGAACTGTTCTATTCATTATTTTGCCACACCATTTTTTTGTGGGGCTCCAGCTACAAAAAGTTGTCTTTTATGCCATGATGTTCACAAAAATCAAAGAATTCATCTGATATATATTCTCCTCCTCGGTCAGATATAATACATTTGATTTTTAGATCTAATTCATTTTCAACCAAAGCTTTGAAGGTCTTAAATTTTTCAAATCCTTCATCTTTTAGTAAACAGATCCAACACATTCTAGAGAAGTCATTAATAAATAAAATATAGTATTGTTATCCACGAGGTGACTTTTTCTTTACAGGACCACATAGATCAGTATGTACAAGTTCAAGAGGCTTACTTGTTGATCCTTCTTTGGCATTGAATTGCACCCTAATTTTCTTACCGAATTGACAGGATTTGTATATGGTACTTTCAAGCAGAGTGATGCTGGGAAGATCACGAACAACTTTGAGTCTACTAGATTTTCTTATTTGAGAGAAGCTCAAATGTTCCAATCTTCTGTGCCATAACCAATTTTCTGCAGATTTACCTAAGTAGCATTGCTCTTGGCCACCTTTCAATATATACAGATTTTTTGGTGTTCTAGTTCCTTTTATTATTGTTTTTCCTGTGTCAATTTCACGTACTACACATTCTTTTGAACTAAAGACAACTTCATTTCCTTGATCACACATTTGGCTTACACTCAAAAGTTATGCTTTAACCCATCCAAATACATAACATTGTTAGCTTTAAACTTTTCTTTTAGAAACACATAACCTTTACCCTTAATAATAGCTAGAGAGTCATTTCCAAAAGTAACATTTTTTTCTTTCTCTAATGCATTATATGAAAGAAGTTTATTTTTATCACATGTCATGTGTTTTAAGCATCTGCTATCAAAGTACCATTGATTCTCTTCTCCTTCTGAAAATAGCGTTATGCCACAGCTTTCAACTTGTGAGTCCTTATTTCTCCATACCTTGGAGTTTGTGGGTATATGTTCTTTTGGCTGAAATTTGCTCCTGCATTCAGATTCTTCATGTCCAAAGTTATTGCAATAAGAACATTCAATTTCGCCTTGAAGAGGAGAAAATTTTTTGTAAGTATTCTTCTATACTCCAGTCTCATTTCTTTACTTTCTAGCTTCTCTGGTCATGATGGTTTTGTATGCAACACATTGTATAGCTTTATGACCAAAGTTATGATATGAGAAACATTGTCCATTAAAGAAGAAATTTTTGCAATCATGAAACCTTCTATTATGTTTACCTGCTGATTGATATTTCTATTATTGTTCTTCCTTGAATTGAAATGGTCATGCTTTACCTTAGTAGTCTCTTTGTTCTTTTGCTGAGTGACAAAATGTTGCTGGCAGGCTTTAGCTGCATTTAGATAGCTCGGTGCTAAAGACTGAGAGGATTCTCCGATATATCCAAGACCTGTCTTTACAAGAGGAGAGCGTTGTACCTTGATAATTTCATCTAAGGTTTTAGATCCTTTAGCAAATCTAAGATTTAAAGTCTTCACTTTCTCAATTTCCTTTCTTAGACTTACTATTTCACATTCTAATTTCTTATTGTGCATCTCCTTTTCTATAAGTTGATTCTTTAGAGTATCTATGGCAATTTTTTTTCTTCCAAACATACTTTGAGTTGATTTATTTCTTTGAGAAAATATTTTTCTTCTAAAGCATCCATAAAAGTATCTTTAACCTTACTAGAATATTTTTCAAACGCCATGAGCAGTCTAATATCTTGATCAGATTCTCCATCTTCATTATTTGATAGACCATCACTATCTTCATGAGTATAATAGTTTTTTCTATTGATAAACTGTTTCTTATTTCCTTTTGCCACTTCCTTTCCCTTTTCATGATTATCTTTATGGGTACATTTAAAAACAAAATTACCAACTCTTCCACAAGCAAAACATTTAAAAGGAAGCTTACCTTTAAACCTTTCAGTGCCAAGTTGTAGCTTCTTTACAAAATTTATCTCATCTTCTTCTAAAACATATCCTGATGCTTCTTACTCTTCTACTTCCTTTCCTTTTGTAGTAGCTCTAAATACAACTTCTTTGACTTCAGATGGACCTCCTTTCCTCATTTCACATGTAGTCAGAATCCCATGAAGTTGAACAATAGTAAGAGTTTGTAGATCCTGCTTCTCTTCAATAGCAGACACTTTTGACTCGAATTTGGGAGTTAGAGATCTTAAAACCTTTTCTACTAGAGTAGTGTCAGTTATGGTTTCACCCAAATTTCTCATACGATTTATAATATCATCTAGACGTAAAAATAAACTGGCAATGCTTTCATCATTATGTATTCTGATTTTTTCATATTGAATTCTTAGAGTTTGGAGTTTAGCACTTTTTACCTTGGCATCACCTTCATAGCTCAGAATTATTTTGTCCCATATCTTTTTTGTTGTATTTAACTCTATGACTTTGACAAATTTTGATTCAATAAAACTTCCCAATAAGGCATTGACCACCTTTGCATTGGTTTCATAGTTCTTTATTGCTGCTAGATCTGTTGGAACTGAGGCTGGATATTGATAACCTCCTTCAATATAGCCCATACATCTACTCCAAGAGACTGAAGATAGGATCTTGTCCTTTTCTTCCATAATATTAAATTGTTTTTGTTGAAGAGAGGAGGCATGATAGATGGTGTCCCATCTTGATTGCTTATCTTAGTTGATCTTCCTTCTAGCGATTAAGCTACTTCAAAAGGACTTGCTATGATACCAATTGTTGGAAAAAGTACTGAGAGGGGCGAGGGGGGGGGGGGGGGGTGGGGGGGGGGTGAATCAATATTTATAACTTGATGTAAACTTTTGCTGTTATTTACTGAATTTATATACGTGCCTTTAATGAGCCCAAATCGTGTATATACGTGGATACACTAACAGAAACTTGCGTATACTGAGATGATTTTATTGTTAGATAATCTTTCAGAAACATTCTTTAACCCAACTTATTAGGTATGCATCAAATATTTAATCAGTAAATATGTGCAGTAATAAAAGAATAAATCATCACATATGAACATCAAGATTTAAGGTGGAAACCCAATTCAGGAGAAAACCACCGTTGTTGTCGTCTCTATCTTTAATATTTATTATATAAAAAATTTCTTACATTATTTTACTGACGCAGACTCATATCAGTACACAGGCATCAACCTATAGACGGCTGAAACCTTCTCTCGTTCTCCAGTTGCTACTAGAAGGGAGCTCCAACCCCCTGATCTTGTTAACTAGCCACTATTGGAAGGGAGCTTCAACCCCCCTAATTAGAACACCAGCTTCTACTGGTAGGAATAATATACTTCCATATTGAAGGCTTCAACCCTCAGAACCACTGTAGACCACGTTTCATCAATTTTCACACTGGATCCCATAGCTTCAACACAACACTTCATAAAGATCAACATCAATAAACTTAACCCAAATTCAATCAGAACAGCGAGATTACTGTAACCATAACACAATATTAAACCCAGATATCATAATCAGTATGCAGAATCAATATCAACCCTGATCATTCATTATCTTGAAATACATATGCTACTTCACTTTACTGATTATGCGTGTATACACGCTTTCCTTCACACCAACCTACGTATAGATCTTACAATACTGAATTTTCAGAATATGATCAGTTTCAAAACCAGATCTGAGGCTTTCAGTCAAATATATTTTCAGTATTGTAAAACCCTTAATCATTCAATCATCATTTAACATATTTACTCACTCATTGATCAAATTTGTACATACTCAAATCAGCAGCATATACAGTATTCAAGAAACCCAGATCTACATGAAGACTTAATTGACGGACAGCAGAAATACAACAGTAAATAAACAGATAACCTCTCTAGTAGGGCTGGAATCAAATCTTCAAGAATGACTTCCGAGGGCTGATTACTTGATCGAGCTTATATGAGGGGATTCCTGCTGGTCATGGTTTTCTGGTGGATCAGAGAACTACTGGATGACAACATCTCTGATTATTTACATCTTTTTCGTTTTTGAGGGTATGGCTACAGCGTTACTTTGGTTGACCGAACTTTGTGCCAACTGGAAGCATACACATGATCTGCGTTATTCTTTACATTCTATGCTGAAGCTGGATGAGAATTGTAATTGTTTTCTATAAGGGCTTCTTGCTCGGTGGACTATTTTGCTTTGGGTCGTATCTATCTAACAGGTTTGTATTGTTTTGGCCACATACACTCGGTGAGCACTTTTCCCAGTTTCTGTTGCTGCTTGGAGACTGCAATCTACTGGTTATTACCATTTCTCTTGGAAGCTCACACTTGATGGGCTACTTCAGAGGGCTGGTCAAAATTAAGATCGATAAAAAATGAATCGGTTCCCCTGGCTGGTGCTTTATCTTTTGTGCCTTATCAGTTGGGCGTTTCCAGCTGGCCCTCTTGTTAGACTGTGCTATGCCTGTCAGATGTGCATTTGATCTTCGGTTTTTTTTTACCAGTTTTGTTCCCCAAAGGGTCTGTATGAACAGCTTGTCTATTATGAACAGTGTGTCTTTGCCAGCATATGGTTTTGCATAGTCATGTTTTCACTATGTATCTATTTTTTGTAAACAAACTCCCGGGTTTGTCTCTCTACAACACATATCTATGTGTTTCTCATTGTAATTTTGTGCTCACCTGCAGTAATAAAATTACGCTTTTTTCTCGAGGAAAAAGATAACCTCTCCAATAAGATTCAGAAAACCCTGACTTCCATACGCATTTTTGCTGAGACAAAGCCGTGTATATACGCGCTTTCACTATGACAAACTAGCGTATAGATCTGTAAATGTTATTACTGCAGAATGATGCAGATCTATAAACTTAACCAGATTTATTTTCTTCATTTCAACAGACATGCGCCATGTCATAGATCCAAACATCTCATATTTAGATCATGCAAGTACATATTCATTTCATTTCTAGAGATATTGATCCATCATTGTATCCAAAGGTGCATCATAGATTCAGATCTACCAATAAAACATAGTTCATCCCATGCAGATATAATTAAGAGAGAAGTATTCAGTAACAGCCCTTACACCTACACACACTTGCACTATGATCTTCTTCTCCTTATATATATTTATCTTTTACCAATACCATGAGCTAAAGTCACACAACTGCCGATGGTATTCTTGGACGGAATCAAATAGATAATACATCGCTCAATATTGTGGGCTAATACCATGGTAATGCCCCTTGGTATAATAATTTTAGAGCGCAAAAGGCATACATGACTTTCCTACTTCGTACCTGCGTGTATATGTGATTTCTCTTCATAAAAATTACGTATATACTAATTCTGGATGTATACGCGGGTTTCTTGTATACCAAGTAGCGTATAGATTACCTTCATACGCGGGTTTCCTTCATCAAACCAGCGTATACATTGAGAAATATTTCCTTATTCATTTCTCTAGCACTTACTGGAATTCCTTTCTCTGTCACATCTAAACTAAGCTGTAGAAACATCATTTTTTACATCTTTAACAAAATAGGATGTTATCAAAAAGGAAACTCATCAAGTAGGTTTCCATCAAGGACAACATATTTAAGACTATAGGACTCATATTGCCAACATCTAGAACTCGAGTCCCAAACCAAAGTCTCCATTGAGTCTATTTTGACACCAAATGGTCCCTTACTGCATCCCTCGACCTAAGTCGAGGTCATACCCAAGATCCTCAACAGCGCATGACATGTAATGTTGCTTCTACAAAAGCCACCCACACATACGAAAAGCATAGTAGATGACTCGTCGTAGCCTCTCCCCGCTCACCATGTCAACACTCGGAAGTTCTCCAGTACGTGCCCATCCCAATAGAAAGTTCTATTATCTCAGACCGGGATATGTGGACCCTTCGTATGATCGCTCGATTGTCTTTGATGTTGAAAAGTCACAACATCCCCCTACTCCCTCATCCGGTTCTTTTCAAATACTCGCCCGCCATTGGAACGCCACTATCGCAGTGGTGTATCATAGCATGAAGGTGCATCCAGCATGTGTGAGTTCCGCCGTTGTTTTGAAACAACTCGGGTCACCTGATCTATCCCCATCCACCATCACTTTACGTGATTGGGACAATCACCCTACACATCCCCTCGGCATGTACGCAATTTTTTCCTCACACAATACGGCAATATTGTTTGTATTTTCAGTGAAGTCATCAATGCCCTGATTACAATATTATTTTTGGCCACAGCTGCACTCATGTTAAAATAATCGTCGCATATTCAGTTCACCATAAGATGTGGTCATACGAAAATATTACCACCGTTGAATGTTACGTATTCATACTTGAAGTCTCGTACATCACTCTAGTCTACCGTATCGCCGATGATCGAAAATCAACCTTACCCGCTTCTCAACGAAGGTTCCTCTCCAGAGTCTATAAAGATTACTAATGCCTCTGGGTGCACACATGGTTCAAAATCCACTCCCTTCTAAGCCCAAATTTTGTCTATTGTTTTCATGTCGCAAGCATCACGGCTAGTCACAAGCGGTCCAATATGCTTATCCAAAATCCAACGCTTTTGCAACCCGTTGTTCACTCAACTCCAAATCCATCAAGATCTAACGATCAAGGACATTCTCCTTCTACCTGTGCCTCTCCTCTCTTTTCATCAGCAGTAAACTGTCCCCCTGTGCCTTAACCATCCGGGGAGTCATTCTGCCAGCCAGTTTGTTCCGTAGGCCGGACACCATTTTTGGCTCCCCCATCCGGAGTATTTTGTGTTCCTATCATGATCATTTATTTTAGCCATCAAACAGACCCTAGGGATCCCTATTTGGTACATCAATCCCCCATCAAACACTCCACCAAATCAACTCAAACCATATACTTTTGACCCTCGTCCAACCGGCCGCGATGACCCCTTCTTTTGCTTCGCCCATGGCAACCTCAACATGAACCTACTCATTTTGCGACAGAAATATCTAGTAGGGGGGAAGCCAAAAATAAGGAACCTAAGGACAAGGCTCCCCAAAAACTTCATCTCCACCTAATCCTTTGAAGCCTACTCCACCATGTTATTTGTGTGATATTGTTGGCATGCCACCACAATCATTTTAACTCCCTGACTCAAACTCAATAAAAAATATTTCTGATTTCCAATATCCTTAGGTCCATGGTACTTACTTATTTTCCAAATAGAGCCAGCAAAAATAAACCAACGTGTGATTTCTGATAATTATGGCCACTATTCTCACCATCGTCCTCGTCTCCAAGACTTTCCAAGGAAATAGAGGCCATTCGTTGTGGATCATCTACTCCTCTACTTGTGAATTCCGGCACCACCATTACACCAGCACCGAAGGACTCTAATGCACCCATTGTGATCCTTGCCCCCTATGTCAGATGACATACCACCGGTCGTTATTATCTACATGTCATCATCCATGAGATCCTAGAAGGAAGATCCCTCCGGGTTTTCCATATAAGCCAAGGGGAACTCCTCTGTCACACCCTAGTCTCAACATTGGTAGATGTTCCATTCACTAGCTCTTCGTCTACCCCTCCCGACGATGCGTATGTGAACCATATCTTCATGTTGATGCATCGTATAGATCCGTTGCATCAAGTGGTCTCCCTTCCTCCAATTATCCCATCTTCCATTCGCATGAAGACATTATGCAGCCACACCCATGATTTTCTTACCATATGCACCATCGTGCATATTTCCTTCGTAGTGTAATGTTCCCAAATTTTAGCCTCAAGCTAAAAGGAACATTATAGTTAGCATTAGATGAATAAAATGGGTATGGAGGCCCATTAACCTCTTTATAAGGAAAAATAATGATTCCTCATGTGAAAAGGGGAAGAATAAGCAATTGATTTAGTACCTACAAAGGTGTGAACAGATTGGATCATGTTGATTCACCATATTTGACCAAGTCCACATGTAATCGTCTAGATACATCAGATTCCGATGGATTGGCATTTAATGTGGAGGACAACTTGCATGGGCTAGGTGGCACATATGAATGGGACCCATTGTGGAGAGGACTTGCCTGTATATATATAGAGAGGTATTGACATCCATTGTATCTTTCTGATTATTATTTTCTTTGGTCTATTTGGACTTTTGGCTTCCTCTGGCCAAGCAGTTGTAGCTGTTAAGTTGTTTAGCACAAGGTGTTCCTGGCCGGAATCCCTACCTCATCCTCGTGGAAGGAGAGGTTCTCGAGCTATCTCTGAGCTCCACATTTTTTGCTGTCACTCCTTCAGCCATGCGCTTCTCGTTTAGAGTCAAACGCAGGTGCAAGAAATGAGATCTCTTTGGCCATTTCTGCTTGTTTTTCGTTGAGAGCTTGTCTATCCACAGATCATGGAGGTCACAATATTTTTCACATCTTGGAACCGGGCCAAAGCATCTCCGCACTTTTACAGCCGTAGTCCCTTGCGGTGAACCGTGTCAATTTTCGAGATGTTCTGCGTTAAAGGCTCGATACCTTGATTTTAGCCAGCTCTGTATGACCAACCTTTCCTTAAAGTTAGAAAAAGGATCAATCCATTTTACTTTGTTCAGCTATGTACGTGTACCTGTGACCGCGTTATTTTTCTCGTTGAATATTCAGATCTATTCCTTTTGTACTTGAGCTTCCAAGAAACTCCCTTGCCGAGTTATCTTCACATTGTATAAAAGAGGCGGATCTCCTCGTTTTTTTCTATGCTTTAATAATAAACTCCGCATCTTTTGTTGTCTATAATATTTTGCTGCGTAAAAACCTCTTGTAATTACGTTTCTTGCTTCCGCAGCTTCTCTCCGTATGGATTAAGTCATGGGTTTTCACATTTTCTACCATATAAGAACCAGGAGATCCGTTTAACTAATCTAGAATGATTTGTTTCAGCTCCCATTCTATGTGAGATATATATTTCATTAACTAAGGGATCCAAGTCCCATTTCTCACCGTTACAAATAAGCATCTCTCGAAATAGCATTTTGCAGTCCAAATCATCAAGCCCCCACTAAGTATAAATGGTGAGACATAGTTTTCTATTTATATGTCTCAATCCGATTTAAGAAGCTAAATCGACGCAGCCTACATTATTTTTGTTCAAGTATTAATGGACCTAATCAATAATATCTTCAAATATTGTTATTTTTGTAGAAATTCCCTATTTTGGGATACTACCAGTTGGTATCGTAGCATAATCTTGGCTCTACCGTCTTCCATCCAAGATATTATGCCATTAGGAGGATAAGCTTTCATGCGTAAGAGAAAAAGTCGGCGGTATGAACAAAAGCATGACTCCATTATTTGAAGAAATGAAGCAGAGAGTATCTCCCCGCTTCTTTTCCAAGCTATGGATATTTATCAAAGAATATCCCTGCTGAAATGAAAAGGGGAGGAGTTAGAAGATTTCCAGAGAGCTGAAGCAAGCCCTAGTTGTTCTTATGATGGTGACATTCAACCACACACATAACCACAGTCAATGCTTCACACATTTAACGTAAGAAGGATGGAGGAAGAAGATGCACCAAGGAGGAGACCTTATATCATCTTCAAGGTTAACTCAAATCATGGAGATTCAAAGAGCACTTGACTTCCAAGGGTTTTGCAACCAAGGAGGTAAGATCCAAGAGCTACAAAGTAGCAAGGCAGAATCTTCCTATCTCACTTCTACATCACAGAGGCAAGCAAACAAAGCTTGAAGGTGGGAAGAGAGTTGGGATTCAGTTTCTATACACCAAGTTTCAGAGAAGAGGCCATCATAGTAACATCACCCCAAAGGTATGTCCCGTCATTATGGCTTAATGATTCTACTTCATTTTATCATGCAAATGTAAAAACTTATGTTGAGTTCATCAAAGAAATGTAGAGAGATTTGAGCAGAAAACATTGTGAACCATCATTTGTTAAAAACAAAAACTCAAATGACTTTGCTAAGCTCAGTGAGACCGTTAAAACCAACTCATTAGGGGAATTTTTGAGGTCAAAACAAAATTTTATATAAGGAAATAATAAGAAAATAATAAATATAAACCAATAAAATAACATTTATGAATTTTCAATTCATCTTTCAATTAAATATCAATGTAACCATGGTTAAATTCATCCACTAACAGCTCAAAATTAAAAAGAATAATAAAAATTTGTATTGATGTGACTATAGATAAGATGATATATTCATAAAAAGTTCAGTTATCATTGCACACCATGGGTTTAACTCTTTGTACTTAACTAAATAAAAATAAAATATAAATATTATAAATTCATAAATTTTAATTATAGAATATGTTATTAATTAAAAATTATATTATTTAAATTATATAATAAATATGTAATTAATATACTATATAAAAATAATATAATATAAAATATTGTTTTATGTATGAATTTATTATTTATATATTTAAATTGATTTGATTTATAGCAAATATTAAAATACACAAATATAATATTTATTAAAATTTAGTGTGTAAATACATGAAGATTGTGTAGGGATATGCATTATTTTTTTCAAAAAATATGAAATGACAATAATAATACTATTCAAAGCAAGGTGAATATATTTATTTATAAGCATTTCATTTCACTTTAAAAGTATTTGGGAGCACTACCATGGTTAACCATGAGTTTTTATCCACCATTGAGAAGGTGTCATAAGTACTCATCCAAGCAATGCCACTCAACCATTAGGGATGATGTCATCCTCAAAATGTGATTGGTTCTTTGTAAAGTGAATTTTGATTGTACATTTTCCTAGGAGGCCCATTTTACATCTCAAAAATCCCCTTAATGCCACTCCATATTTTTAAGGGCGATAAAAACATGCATGATATTTTGCCAAGGGCAAGATCGCTATACTTGAAGAGCCCTTTGTTTGTGAAGACATGGAGTTTTCTCCTTCAAGAGAGTGACCAAGACTAAGGGTTTTATCTGAAAGATGAGGCATTCATGTATATGGAAGAAGAGGAGAAGGATCAAGACTCAAGGATGATGAGCATTCACCCTTATCTATTTCGGGAGGTTTCTCGCACATAAGGAGGGGACTACACCGAAGGCAAGGAAGAGAGGGACAACTCTGCCCACTCATATATACATTCCACTACAGATTTTGATGTCTCACTACATGGAGGAATTCCACTGGGAGGCCACCAAAAGTAGAGTTTATGAGAGACATCTTATCTTTGGGTTCACCACTCTTGGATTTTGGAGAGGTGGAAGAGTTTGGAGGAAGACTTGGGCATGGGGGATACCAAGAAAAGCGTGCAGTGATGAGGAGAGCCTCTGCACGCGATCATCGCCGTCTTCGGGGAGGATTGATCCATATTGGAGGTCTCAACTTCGGGTAGAGTACTCCAAGGATCTTGGTGCTTGCATGATTCTTGATGACCCCGATGGGAGATGACAGATATACATATGCGCTCATTTATTCTTATGGCAAAGTATTTTTTACTAGAGCTTCTAGTCTCAAGGGAGAAGCTATTACATGCAAGACATGATTTCTTTCTATGCATTATGATGCATATCTTTTCGACAGAGGAGTTCACTTGGGAGGGCATCCAAGATGACATATTACAACATATGGAGAGATGCATAGCCCGGATGGTGATAGAGAGGAGGTCGCTGTACCATCTCTACTCATTGGAGGTGAGGGAAAATTTCCTGGGCTGAGCCATTTCAACTCAAGATCTCAAGTACATGATGGAGGAGGTATAATTTCACATTTTGCATTGTACTTATTTTTGTTTGTTAGAAGATGATGTATCAAAAATAATTTTCTCTCAGATATTGTATGATGATGATGATGTACTTGTAGCCACTTGTAGCATTGATTTTGGCTACCTTACTGTGGCCTGTGGGGGGAAGCCACATGATTCTTGGTGTTCACTCATCGACACCACATTGTAATTTGCTGCTTCAACTTACAGAGCTGATTAAAAACAAATAAGCAAGCTGGTGAAGCACTTGTTGTTTTTGCTTTGAAAGGCAATAAATGCACTACGTCACTCTTTGTGTGGAACTATGATTCACTCTTTGATTGTCATTTGGACAGCCTTGTTTTCATAGTATTTTTCTTTCTCATATATTTGGCCGATATGCTTATACTCATGGGGAGCTTTGTTTGGAGAGTGGGACTGAGATGGAGATGCCCACCGGGGAGTATGATTCTCCCTATTCTACACGTAGAAATTTGAATAATACTATGATATCCACCGAGATTCTCCTCGATCACACACTATTTTAACTTCATTCACAATACATAATTCCTTCTACCTTTGATCATTAATCAAGGAAATAAAAAACAATCGCATGCGCACATTAAAACCATAAACAATCACACATATGAACACAAAGATTTTTATGGGAAAGCTTAAAGCCGAAAACCCCCAACTATCCGTATATTATATGTCATAAAGAGATCATTGTAACAATCATCATACAAAGCTCCTCACAAGCTCTCAGTACAATCTCCAATTGCTACACACTAATCAGGTCCGATCTAGCAAATCTCATGCTCCAATCTCTGCCACCTGCTAGCCTACCTCTACTGCGCAATCACTGCTGAAGAATGGCTCTGAATGAACTCGAATTGGTCCAGCCTTGCTCACACAATCCTTATTGGCATCTCCAACCACTGTGTGTTGCAAATCATGCAACACTATAGTCACAATTGATAGTCACACTTCTCTTTCACCTACCTCTTCACTGGTCTCCACTGAAACTGTCCATGCACTGTAGTTAAGTGATGTATTCTTTAGTTGATTAATGAGTTAATAATTAATTCACACCACTCTCACTAGTGTATCAATCAGTTAGACTAAATACAACTAGCTCAACTATGTTTAACTCAGTTAAATTGAACACAACTCCACCTACTACTTCAATTACTCCACCAAACTCTGTCACATGAGTTCTAACTGAAGTCTCCATGCAATAGCTCCACTTAACCCTCAGGAATAGCATAATTCCTTCTGTCAGCTCCTGTGCCAGATCTGTGCACTTAACTGAAGTGCTCCAAGAGAATAAGATAATCTTTATAGTCCAAATATTATTAAGAGCTAATAATATTCGACATATCTATTTTTAGACTGGAAATCTAAAAATAGATTCCGCCCAATATGTCTAAAAATAGAAGTCCATCTATTTTTCCAACTTGACCAGCCATCCACAAATAGCATCCTGCAACTCATAGAATATGATCGACATGTCTAAAAATAGACTTGCGCCAAAAATAGCCTGCGGGCCCACTTAGTGAAGGCGACTCTTTTCACTAAGCTCATCATCTTGTTGCAATATCAACACTCCCTCTCAACAAGATAGGGATTATCTGCCACCCCGATCCTTCCCCTGTGGCATTCGAATTTGCTCCTGGTGAGCGCCTTCGTCAAGATATCAGCATCCTGATCCTCGGTGGGAATGTATGAAAGTAACATGATCTTTTGCTGCACACAATCTCTGATATGATGATAGTGGATGTCAATGTGTTTAGACCTATCATGAAATACTGGATTAACCGAGAGTTTGATGCAACTCTGATTATCACAATATATCACAGTAGGATCTAAGCATGAACCGAACAACCCGACCAGGATCTTCCTCATCCATATAGCCTCGCATGCAGCAAAAATCGCTGCCATATACTCGGCCTCTGCTGAACTGAGTGCCATGGATCTTTGCTTCCTGTTGTACCAAGAAACCATTGTCGAACCGATACTAAAAATCCGTCCAGATGTGCTCTTTCTGTCCGTTGGGCTCCCTGCCCAATCTGCATCCGTGAAGCCACACAGCTTCACCTCATCCGACTGTCTGTACCATAATCCATATCCCGATGTGCCTCTGAGATATCTCAATACATGCTTGCCTACCTTCCAAAATAGCTTGGTCAGCTTAACCATAGCTTGTGAAAGCTTGTTAACAATGTAGCATATGTTAGGTCATGTATTGACTAGATACATAAGCGACCCCACCAACTGTCGGTAAATAGTGGCATCCACTACCTCTACTGATGTAGCATCCTCTTTCCTCCATCCACCAGGAAGGGGAGTGTCGATAGGCTTGCAGCCTTGCATGTTGAACTTCTCCAGTATCTCCCGAGCATACTTGCCTTGAGACACAAACAATCCATCACTGTGCTGCCAAATTTCCAATCCCATGAAATAATGAAGGAGGCCCAAGTCCTTCATCTCAAAATCCTTTGCAAGATCAACCTTGCATGAGTGTATCAACAGTTCATCACCTGTCAAAATAAAATCATCTACATAAAGTACAATGATCAACAACTTACCCTCCACCACAATCTGGTATAGGTTCGGATCCGCCTCACTCTTGGAGAATCCAAGTTCGGTGAAATAACTGTCTATCTGTGTGTACCAAGCACGAGGTGCTTGTTTCAACCCATACAACGCTATTTTGAGCCTGCACACATGTGACTCGCTGCTGAATATCTCGAAGCATTAGGGCTGCTCTATGTACACCTCCTCCTCAATCACCCCATTGAGGAACGCAGTCTTCTCATCCATCTGATGAATGTGCCACCCCATATGCACTGAGAGAGCAAGAATCATCTGGATGGAAGAATACCTTGCGACAGGTGCAAAGGTTTCCTCATAATCGATCCCCTCAATCTGTGAGAAGCCTCGGGAAACAAATCTTGCCTTGTACTTCTCCACACTCCCGTCAGCTGCTTGCTTCACTTTGTAGATCCATCTTGACCCTACCACTGATTTCCCTTCCGGCCTTGGGACAATCTCCCATGCACTGTTTCTGACAATCGAATCATACTCTTCCACCATGGCATCTACCCATGCGGGGTCCTCCACAGCTTCCTCTAAAGAGGATGGCTCTGTCACGATACACTTGCTCATAAGAGCCATGTATCCAGTATACCGATCAGGTGACTGTCTCTGTCTGTGCTATGATGTAGGTGCTCCTACAATCTTCTCTGCATCCTGAATCAGTCGCTCAGCTTCTGTAGTGCGCTTCCGCCCTCTGATGGTTGGCGCTGCATGAGTGGTCTCTTCCACTCCATGAACCTCCTCTTGTGGATGATCCACATCCTGAGGCTCATCCTTAGGAACTAATAGCTTCTCATCTGCATGCAAGTGTGGCTCCCTCTCAAACGAACACTTCATGGCTTTCTCCTCATGAAATTTGATATCCCATCGCACAACAGTCTTCCGACTATCTGGAAAATACACATGATAGTTGTGGGGTGTATCAGTGTACCCCATAAATATCCCAACCTCTGCGGTCGGTTCCAGCTTCTTCCTGGCATCCTTTGTCACATGAATGTAAACAGGTGAACCAAAAATCCTCAAATGAGAAATATCAGGCTTCTTACCAGAAAACGCCTCCTCGGGTGTACTAATGCCAAGTATCCTATGAGGACAACAGTTTTTCACATAAACCGCAGTATTGCATGCCTCAACCCACAAGTGTATGGGAAGGCCCTGATCATGCAACATTTCCCATGCAGCACCCACGATCGTTCTGTTCTTTTGCTCTGCGACCCCATTCTGATGTGGGTTATGAGGCGCTATGAGCTCTCTTTGAATTCCTTCTGCACTGCAAAAGTCCTTGAATTCGCCAGAGATGAATTCACCACCATTGTCGCTCCTAAGAGCCTTCACCTGCTTCCCCGATTCTTTCTCAACCAGTGCCTTGAACTCACAGAACTTTGAGTATGTCTCGCTCTTCTTCTGCATGAAGAGGATCCAACACTTCCGAGAAAAATCATCAACAAATATCACATAGTACTTGTGATTTGCTGTCGAAGCTACTGAGAAAGGTCCACACACGTATGTGTAAATTCTCTCAAGGATCGTCATGGCGTGACTATCCTTCTCGTGAAAGGTGGCTTTCACAAATTTTCCCAAAGTACATCCTTTGCACTGATCTGACTGCGCAAGTGTACGTTTGGGAAGCCCGGTAGAAATCTTCTGAAAAATTTCCAAAGCACCATGGTGAAGATTGCCCAATCGCCTGTGCCATAGCTCACCCTCATCCCGGCTCACCACTCCTTCTGCCTTGCCTGCCATTGCTGCGTAGCCATCTACCTACAACTGATAAAGGTTCTTAACTAGAACCCCTATCCTTCGGGTTTCACCAGTTGCCTTACTACATAGGAAAGCCTTTCCCTCGCTAAAGACAACATCATATCCCTTGTCTTCTAACATGGCCACCGAGATCAAATTCTTCTTCAATCCTGGCACATACATCACTTCCTTCAATATGAAGGGTTTAACAGACTCCCTCTCAAAGGAAATGGTACCGATACCGGTCGCACTGTATCTACTATCATCGCCCATCTTGATGTGCACTCCAAGATCTTTCTCATCCAGATCAGTAAACAAATCTTTGTCTCCGGTCATGTGAAAAGACGCACCACTGTCAAGAAACCACACTGAACCCATCATACTTAAGACCAAGCATGCGATCAGTGAAAAATCCAGCTCAAATTGCGAGGCTAAGGCCTCTCCAGCTACAGATCCAACAGCCTGCTTATTTTTCTTCTTCTGTGGACAATTAGTGGCGTAATGTCCGTGTTGGTGACAGTGAAAGCGCTTCACCTTGGACATGTCCTGCTTCTTGCCTTTCGCGCCTGATTGAGAAGCATTCTTCTTGCTCTTCCGCTTCCTTGATTTGGTAGCCAAAGTGAAATTTTCTTCATCTGCATTCTTTGATGAAGATCCATCCCTGGTACTCCGCCTTATCTCCTCTTGCACAAGATCCGACCAAAGTCGCTCCCATTCTGGAAATTTCTCCCGACCATTGACAGAGTCCTGATAGGAATGCCAACTCTTTGGAAGCCCAAGGAGAGCCAAGCTCACCAAGTCCTCGTCATCTACATTAACCCCCACACTTCCCAGCTCATCCCTGCACTGGAAAAACTTCGTGAGGTACTTGGGTATACTATCACGTTTCTCCATTTTTATGTTCCCGAGTTTATCCTTGAGCGCCAACTTCCTCTGGTCACTCTTGCTTTGGAATAAATCTATCAAAGATTTCCACATCAAGAATGGAGAAGCTTTACCATGAATGTTGGACACTATGTGATCCTTCACACCTTCCAACAGAATCCTTCGACACTTTGTTGTCTTCTTTTTCCATGCGTCAAGTGCGGCAGCATCGCTAGAAGCAGGTTTTGGAATTTCTGCATCTATGAACTCCTTCAACCCATTGTCATCCAACACCGCCTCCATCCTGTCCTTCCATGCAATATAATTTGAGCTACCCTCAAGGGCATACTCCAATCGCAATCCGTTGAAAGACATCTCAAATTCGACACCAAGAAAACACTACTGCAAATTCGAATTCCACCAGCACAAAACTCAACCGCTTCAATGTTTTTCAATTGCTCCAATGATCAATATTGCTCTGATACCATGTAGAAATTTATATAACTGATATGTTATACATCCGAGATTCTCCTGATCACACACTATTTTACTTCATGCACAATACATAATCTCTTCTACCAATGATCATTAATTGCGTAAATAAAATCAATTGCATGCACACATTAAAACCATAAACATTCACACATATGAACACAGTAATTTATGGGAAAGCTTAAAGCTGAAAAACCCCAACTATCTGTATATTATATGTCATAGAGATCATGTAACAATCATCATACAAAGCTCCTCACAAGCTCTCAGTACAATCTCCAATTGCTACACACTAATGAGGTCCGATCTAGCAAATCTCATGCTCCAATCTCTACCACCTGCTAGCTTGCCTCTACTGCGCAATCACTGCTGAATAATGGCTCTGAATGAACTCGAATTGGTCCAGCCTTGCTCACGTAATCCTCATTGGAATCTCCAACCACTGTGTGTTGCAACTCATGCAACACTATAGTCACACTGCTCTTTCACCTACCTCTTCACTGGTCTCCACTGAAACTATCCATGCACTGTAGTTAACTGATGTATTCTTTAGTTGATTAATGAGTTAATAATTAGTGAATTAATTAATAATTAATTCACACCACTCTCACTAGTTTATCAATCAGTTAAACTAGATACAACTAGCTCAACTATGTTTAACTCAGTTAAACTGAACACAACTCCACCAACTATTTCAATAACTCCACCAAACTCTGTCACATGAGTTCTAACTGAAGTCTCCATGCAATAGCTCCAATTAACCCTCAAGAATAGCGTAATTCCTTCTGTCAGATCCCGTGCCACATCTATGCACTTAACTGAAGTGCTCCAAGAGAATAAGATAATGTTTATAGTCCAAATATTATTAAGAGCTAATAATATTCGACATATCTATTTTTAGACTGGCAATCTAAAAATAGATTCCACCCAATATGTCTAAAAATAGAAGTCCATCTATTTTCCAACTTGACCAACCATCCACAAATAGCATCCTGCAACTCATAGAATATGATCGACATGTCTAAAAATAGACATAGTCTAAAAATAGACTTGCGCCAAAAATAGCCTGCGGGCCCACTTAGTGAAGGCGACTCTTTTCACTAAGCTCATCATCTTGTTGCAATCTCAGCAG